>JACEWE010000045.1:112161-177312 GCA_014839755.1 Sylvia borin
GGAAAAGAACCATGACATAACAGCTCTCACTCAATTGTTTTCAACAAAGTATATTCACTGTGAATACACTTCTGAAATCAATCTAATTGACCACATAAGAATTGAAAACCTTAATTATTACCAGAGACTTTTCTTGTTTGGCTGTTTTGAACAAATATTTATGAGCTTTACTAACCAAATTCCTGAACTTAAGATGTCAAGAAAGTAGAGGCCTCTGCAGCAGTAAAATTCATCAGTAATCTCCATGGGGCTGAGATCCATCCTCACCAGAGCAGCAATGAACAGAAATGGGCACAGCTTTGTGGCTGCCCCAGCTTTGGGATGGGCCCTGGGCCTGGAGCAGGAGCAGCTCTGGAGGGCCCCAAGGCCGGGGCTGTTGTGCTGGCCTGGGCAGATGGGATGGCAGCAGGGGCTGCAGAGCTCTCAGCACCTCAGGGACAGGGGAGCAGGGCACACAGGGAGCCTCCTTTTCCCTTCTTTTGCCAGCACCTTCCCCATGGCTGGGGCTGAGCCCTCTCTGAGCTGCAGCTGCTGCTGTGCCCTTGCCAGGGGCTGAGGCCGTGGGGCCCCTGCCCAGAGCAGCCTGCCCTGAGCAGAGCTGTGGGGCCAGAGCCGGCTGGGCTGGGCTGGGGAGAGGCCCTTGGTGCTGCACAGAGCTCAGGGCAGCTGGCAGAGCTGGCAGGGAGCTGGGCTGGGCTCAGAGAGCCTGGCACACAAACCATCAGTGTCCATCTCGGCCTGTGGCAGCGTGCAGGGGCAGGACTCAGCCCAGGCCGTGTGGGGCAGGGCCAGCGCCTGTGGAAGGCATTGAAAACAGGCAAGTGGCCCAGAGAGGAGGCTGCTCTGTGCCCTTGGTGGCATGGGCACAGCAGGGAGGGGGCCCAGGACATTTGTCCCCAATGCCAGCCTCTGTCCCCAGGCGTTGGCAGCCCCGGCTGCCCAGCCCAGGTTTGCGGGGCCCTTTGGCTGTGGCCCAGCTCCATCCTCCTGCGGGGCTCAGGGCCTGTTGGCGGCCATGGCCAGCCCTGCCCGGCCTCTCTGCTGGCCCAGAGCCCGGCAGAGCCCGGGGCAGGGCTGTCTGTGCAGGCCCACAGGGCCCACGGGCTGTGCAGGAGCTGGCAGAGGCTGCCCAGCAGGGAGGCCATGGGGCACAGAGCCCCAAGGCTGCTGTGGCCCCACGGCACAGGGGCCGTTCCCACCCGCAATGCTCCTGTCCTGCCCTGGGCCTGCACAGGGGCTGTGGCACCATGGCTGGGCCAGCGCGGCACAAAGGGGCCACGCAGCCGCTGCCGGGGCTGACAGCAAGGCCAGGCACACACCAGGAACTGCTGGCCATTGCCTGCGCTGGCCAGGGCTGACTGTGCCAAAGGCACAGCTCAGCTGCCCTTGGGGGCTGCAGGAAAAGTGCAGAGCCCAAAGAGCCTCCATGGCTGTGCTGGAGACCAAGGCTGGAGGAGGGAAAGGCAGGGCTGCTGCGGGATGGGGAGGGGATGGAATTCCAGCAGACACCAGTGTCAGGCTTGGGATGGCTTGGAGAGAAGAGGAGCTTCACAAGCCTCAAAGGGGGGATATCACCAGTTGTAAAACCTTCTTTACCTGGTGAGCACACACAATGTTTTTTTCTTCCAAACCCACTGGCCCATGGAACTCCACAATGTCCATTGTGTAAGGCAGAGAATTGGACAGTGACCAGCTTCAGTTGTGGCAACTTTTAAAAGTTCACTGGGCAGTCAGGTATGACCCTGTCAGCACCAACCACCAGGGATCACCAAAGAGGCCCCCAGGAGAGAAGAAGATATCTGTGAAGGAGAGAAAAATAAGTAACAATTTTAGGGAAATTATTGTCATATATAAGTTTATTCTATGACAATCACTGAATATCTCTGTAAAATACAGTCTGTAATCAGGAACTTTCCTGTATTCAGCCTGTACACCTTTGGGAGGCGCTATTCGCCGTTGTGCATCTGGCTGAATAAAGAATGCTGCTTCTTCCTGCTCCCTTGTTGACAAGCAGTTTCTTTTATTTTTACTCGATTCTGTCAACAGTGCCACAACGGCCTCTCGCTTCCATGGGGCCCTGCAGTGCCACACTGGCCCCTTGGTTCCATGAGACCCTGTAGTGCCATAATGATCTCCTTGGCTCTGCAGTGTCACAGTTGGATTCCTGGATACATGAGACCCCAAAGTGTCCCAATGGATCCTTGTTTCCATAAGGTCTCCCTGTGTCACCCTATTCCCATTAGTTCAATCAGGCCCCACAGTGTCCCAAAGGTCTGTTTGGCTCTGCAGTTTTAAAGTGGCCCTTGGTTCCATGAGGCCCTGCAGTGTCACACTGGCCCTTGGTTATGCACGACGCCACAGTGCCACAAGGATCCCCCTGTTTTTACGAGGCCCTGAAGTGTCATAGTGGTCCCTTGGTTCCAGGAGGCCCTCAGTGTCACAATGGACCACTTGGTTCCATTGGCCTCCCCTGTGTCACAAGGGTTCCTTGATTCCATGAGCCCTTGCAGTGCCACACTGCTCTCCTTGGTTCCAGGAGGCCCTGAAGTGTCACAATGTCCCACTAGTTCTATGGGGGCCCAGAGTGTCACAATGGCCCCTTGGTTCCTCAGTATCACAGAGGACACTTGGTTCCATGAGGCCCCTCAGTGGTACAGTGGTCTCTTGGTTCTGCAGTGTTCAAATGGTTCCCTTGCTCCTTGAGGCTCCAAAGTGTCACAATGGTCTCCTTGGTTCCAAGGGGATCTGCAGTATCTCCACGGCCATTTGGTTCTGTGAGACGCCACGTGTCACAATGCTCTCCTTCTTTTGGCAGTGTCATGGTGATGTCCTTGGTTCCTTGGGGCTCTGCTGTGTCACAATGGCCCCTTGTTTCCATGGGGCACCCCAGGGTCACAAGGGTCTCCCTGGTTCCACAGTGTGACAATGCACCACCTTTGGTTACAGGGAGCCCTGCAGTGTCACAGTGGACATTTGCAGGGCTGGAACACCTCTGCTCTGGAGCCAGGCTGAGAGAGCTGGAGCTGTTCAGCCTGGGAGTGAGAAGGCTCCAGGGACACATTGGAGCCCATTCCAGCACCAAAGGGGCTTGGAGAGAGCTGGACAGGGACTTTGGACAAAGTGACAGGACAAGGGGGAATGGCCATGAGGAGAAGGAGGGCAGGTTTAGATGGGATATTAGGAAGAAATTCTTCCCAGTCAGGGTGGTGAGGCCCTGGCACAGGTTACCCTGAGAGGCTGCAGACTCCCCACCTCTGGAGGTGTTCAAGGCCAGGTGACATGGAGCAATCTGGTGCAGTGGAAGGTGCCCCTGCCCACGGCAGGAGATTGGAACTGGATGATCTTTAGGATTCCAACCCAGGCCATTCCAGGATCCCAGGTTTGCCCCTCCTGCCCTCATTTAGCAGCAGATTGACATGCTTCCTTTGCAGCCATTTCCTGCAAACCCAGCAACTGAATTAACTTGGCTCTGGATGTTGCCTGCAGCCTCCATCAGCTCCAGCTGAGCTTTGACTTTCCTAAACACATGAACAGAGGCTCAGGTCGGATATCTGAATTCTCCCTCCGTGCTTTGTGCTCATTTGCACCTCCTGGTCGTTGTGTTGTGGCTCATCCCTGTCATTTGTCCCTGAGGCAGCACAGCCCCCCTGCCCAGCACAGGCCCCACATCTCCCTCATCAGACACAGCACAGCACAGGGTGTGTTTTGGGTGGGCAAATGTTCTCCACCAGAGTGTCCACACCAGACCTCAGTGTCCAGTTCCAACACTCACATCCCATGCCAGGGTTCACAGAGAGCCCTGCCCTGGGGTCTGCCAAGGGCTGGGTGAGGAGGGAGCCTGGGCAGGGCTGATGCTGCCCCTACCCCGGTGCTGAAATCGGCAGGAGGAAGGAGATAACCACAGAAAAATAGACCAATAAACTGGAGGGAGTGCCCAGGTGTGCCAGTGCCTGTTGGAAGAGGCTGCAGGAATGGTCAAAGCCCTGGGGCATCTTCTGACACTGGCCATGCCACCAATGCCACAGACCAACCTCCTCAGTGCTGCACCTGCCTGTGTGAGATCCCTGCCAGGGGACTGGCACAGCTCCACACACCTGCTGGAACGTGTCCTGGCCCTGCAGAGTCCCACAGCTGAGCTGACATGGGTGGGTTTTATCTTCTGGGCATTTCCCAGTGTAGCCCAGCCCAGCCCAGCCCAGCCCAGCAGCCCATTCTGGGTGAGCCCCATGGCAGTGCCTGCTCTGGGGTGCTCCAGCACTGGAGACACTCACCCCACAGCCCTGGCCCCCTTGAAGGGCAGGGGAAATGGAGCTCAGGGACAGTGCAGGACTCCTGGCTCCAGGAGATGCCCAGCACAGGCTGCCTCTGCCCACCCAGTGCCAGCCCCTCTCCCCAGGCCAGCACAGCAGCCCTGGGCAGGGGAGAGAGGGGCCTGGCCAGAGCTGGTGCCTGTAGCAGCAGCAGCTTCCTCTGCATTCCTCCCTGCAGGCACAGAAACGCTCCCTTGCTCTTCTCCCTGGACATCCCTTTCCACAGCTGAGCGTGCCCTGGCTGGCCAGGCTGGCTTGTCCTGCTGCCCCAGCCCCTGCTCCCCACAGGGCCCTGAGCTGGCACTGCTGCTCGGGACACACCAGGTTCTGCTGCTGTCCATGGCCAGGGCTGCAGGGAAGCAGCAGCTCCAGGGGGAAGGTTGCAGAAAGGCTCTGGGCACTGAGGCTGAGAGGGGCAGCCCAGGGTCTGCAGGTTCTCTGTGTGGGAGCTGAGCTCATGACCCCTTGAGCCCTCCCCAGTGCTGGGGCTGCACCTCCAGCTCCAGAGGAGATGGGACAGATGGGAGCAGAGACAAAGAATTCCTGCTGGATCCTTGATTGTCTTTGCTTCTACAGGTGACCTGGAGCCATATGTACAGGAGGTGTTTTGTGTCAGATCACACGGGCTGAGTGATATGAATAATATTATTTAGTTGAAAATAATATGTAATTCAAAATACACAATGAGGAAAGAAAAAACTCCTATGATCAAAAGAGTATTTGAGTTTTTCAGAGAATGAGAGACTCGTTCATATTCCAGTAGTCAAAACTGTTTGAATCCTTTCCTCAGGGCCTCTTTGAGATGAGAGCTGACCACCAGAGGCTGAGGCCAGCCAGAGCTGTCTGTCCTTGAAGATTTTGTCTGGCAGAACCTTTCCATATAAGGAATTTTTTTGAGACAGTATCAGTTTTGGCCACAAGTCGATGGAAGTATGGATGATTCTTTTCCACAGGAAGGAAAGCACAGAGCCTCAGTGCTGCAGGGGCTGATGAGAGGCAGCCCTCAGAATTCCAAGATCATCTGGACCTGTCAGGTGGTCCCTGGGAGGCCAAACCAGCCAGATCTGTTCCATATCCCCTTGGTTCCGTGAGGCCGTGCTGCTTCACACTGGCCCCTTGGGACCATGCAGCCCAGCAGTGCCACAGTGATCTCCTTGGTTTCACGAATTCCCACAGTGTAACAGTGGCCACTGGGATCCATCATACCCCTCAGAGTAACAATGCTCCCTTGCATCAATGTACCTTGCAGTGTTACAATGGCCCCTTTGTTCCACGGGGTCCCCACAGTGTCACGAGTTCTCCGTGGTTCCCTCAGCCCCTGGAGTGTCACCATGGTCTCTAGAGCAAGGAAAGCACGGAACCCCAGTATTTCTGTGGTTGATGAATGGCAGCCAGTAGAACCCAAGGCCAAAACTTTTTAAGTAGTCAAAACTTTTTAAATCCTTTCCTCAGGGCCTCTTTGAGATGAGAGCTGACCACCAGAGGCTGAGGCCAGCCAGAGCTGTCTGTCCTTGAAGCTTTTGTTTGGGAGAACCCTTCCATACAGAGAATTTTTCTGAGGGAGTATCAGTTTTGGCCACGGGCACCTGGAAATAGGGATGATTCTTTCCCATAAGAAGGGAAGCACAGAGCCCCAGTGCTCCAGGAGCTGATGGCAGGCAGTCCTCAGCATTCCAAGATCTGTGGGACTTGTCAGGTGGCCTCTGGGAGGCCAAACCAGACAGATCTGTTCCATGCTCCCTTGGTTCCATGAGACCCTGTAGTGTCACAATGTTCTCCTTGCTTCTGAGGTGTCCCAATGGCCCCTCGCTTCCATGAGGCCCAGCAGGGTCACCATGGTCTCCATGATTCCCTGGGGCTTTGCAATGTCCCAGTGGTCTCCATGGATCCACAGTGTCCTGCAGGGTCACAATGGCCCTTTGGTTCCACGAGGCCCTGGAATGCCACAGTGGCCTCCTGGTTCCACAAAGCCCTGCTGCTTCACACTGGCCCCTTAGAACCATGCAGCCCAGCAGTGCCACAGTGATCCCCTTGGTTCCGTGAATTCCCACAGTGTAACAATGGTCCCTTGGATCCCTGAGGCCCTGAAGTGTCACCATGGACTCCACTGGAAGGCAAGCACAGAGCTCCAGTGCTTCAGGGGCTGATGAATGGCAGCCACCAGAGGCCAAGGCCAACCAGACCTGTCTGTCCTGGCAGCTTTCATCTGCGAGCAATGGAATAAATATCTTGGATTCTGTATCTCGGATATATGGAATTTTGAGGGCAGCATCCCAATTTCAGCCATGAGAGTCAGGATGAGGAGGACAGTTCATTCCCATAGGAAGGAAAGCACAGAGCCCAAATATGTCCAGGGCAGATTAGAGGACACCACCAGAAGCCAAAGTGAGACAGGCCTGTGTGTCCTGGCAGCTTTAGTCTGGCAGAAACCCTTGCACACAGTGAATTCTGGAGAAGTACCAATTTTGGCCAAATTTGGGTGCCTGGGCAGAAGGGATTGTTCTTTTCCATAGAAAGGAAAGCCCAGAGCCCCAGTGTTTCAGGAGTGCATGAGAGGACACCCTCACCATGCCAAGGTCAGTTGAGTCAGTCAGGCCAAGCCAACCAGACCTGTCACCTGTTCCCTTGGATCTGCATGGCCCCACAGTGTCACAATGGTCCCTTGCTTCCATGAGGCCTTGCCGTGTATAGGGGTCTCCTTGGTACTGCAGTATCACAATGGACCATTGGTTCCATGGGGCCTTGGAGTGTCACTTTGGTCCCCAGGATTCCATGAGGCCCCACAGTGTCACAGTGGACCTTTGGTTCCATGAACCCACACTGTTCCATGAATCCTTAGTTCCATGGAGACCTGTGGTGTCACATTTGTCTCCTTGGTTCAGTGGTGCCTCACAGTGCCACAATTGGCCTTGGACCCAGCAGGGCCTCATAGTGTCACAATGGACTCCTTGGTTCCATGGGGATGCAAAGTGCCTCAATGGCCCTTTGGTTTCACAAGGCCTCCAGGTCTAAAAATGGCCTCTGTGGTTTCCTGTGGCCATGCTGTGTCACAATGGACCTGTGGTTCCGTGATGCTCCACAGTGTTAAAGTGCTCTCCTTGGTTCTGCACTAAAGGAATGCCCCCTTGGTCCCTTGGAGACCCAGAGTGTCACTATTGTCCCCTTGGTTGCATGAGGCCCTGCAGTGCCACAATGGTCCTTTGGTTCCACAAGGCCCCATGTAACATACTGGTCTCCATCGTTACATAAGGCCACAAGAGCTGCCTTGTTGTGTCACAAGAGCTGCCTTGGTTCCATGATGCCCTGTAGTGTAACAAAGCTCTCCTTGGTTCCATGGTGTCAGTATGGCCCCTTTGTCCCATGGAGCCCCACAGTGTCACTATGGTCCCCTCGATTCCATGAGGCCCTACTGTGCTATAGTGGCCTCTTAGTTATACAAGGCCCCGCAGTGTCACAATGGCCACTTGGTTCCCATGGGTTCCGAAGGGTCATAATGGTCTCCAGTGTTCCATGAGGCCCCACAATATCCCAATGGACCCTTGGTTCCAAGGGGGCCCGCAGTGTCACAAGGCTGCCTTAGTTGGATGAGACCCTGTAGTGTTGTAGTGGCCCCTTGGTTCCAGTGGGTCCCAAAGTGTCAGAATTGTCTCCACTGTTCCATGAGGCCCGTCAATGTCACTGTGCTCCCCTTGGTTCCACAGGGCCTCACCGTGTAACAAGGGACCTTTGGTTCCGTGAGATTCCTCAGTGTCTCAATGGCCCCTTGGCTCCATGTGGCCACGCTGTGTCACAACGGCTTGTGGTTCCGTGGGGCCCAACAGAGTGTCAATGGACCCTTGGTTGCACGAGGCCACGCTGTGTCCTAATGGACTTGTGGTTCTGTGAGCTTTCATACTGCCAACAACAATCTCCTTGGTTCTGCAGTGTCACCATGGCCCCTTCTTCCAAGAGGTCCCACATTATAACATGGTCAGCTTGGTTCCACGAGGCCCCACAGTGTCACCATGGTCGCCTTGGATCTGCATTGTCACAACGGACCTTCCATTCCATGCAGCCCCGGTGTGTCACAGTGGCCCCTGGGTTCCGTGAGGCCATACAGTGTCACAGTGGCCCCTAGGTTCTGTGAGCCCATACAGTGTCACAGTGGCCCCTGGTTCTGTGAGCCCATAACGTGTCACAGTGGCCCCTAGGTTCTGTGAGGCCATACAGTGTCACAGTGGCCCCTAGGTTCTGTGAGCCCATACAGTGTCACAGTGGCCCCTGGGTTCTGTGAGCCCATAACGTGTCACAGTGGCCCCTAGGTTCTGTGAGCCCATACAGTGTCACAGTGGCCCCTGGGTTCTGTGAGCCCATACAGTGTCACAGTGGCCCCTGGGTTCCCTGAGGCCATACAGTGTCACAGTGGCCCCTAGGTTCTGTGAGGCCATACAGTGTCACAGTGGCCCCTGGGTTCCGTGAGGCCATACAGTGTCACAGTGGCCCCTGGTTCCATGAGTTTCTGTACTGTCAGCAATGGTTCCATTGTTCAAACAAGGCCTGGCTGTGTCACAATGGACTCTTGGTCCCATGAAGCCTTTCTCTGTCACAATGTACTTTTGATTCCATGAGGTTCCAGAGTGTCCCCATGGTCTCCTTGGATCTGCACTATCACAATGGACCATTGGTTCCATGTGGCCCTGCTGTGTCAAAAAGGAGTTTGGTTTCAGGAGATTCCAACATGTCACAGTAGCCTCCTTGCTTCTGTGAGGCCCCTCTGTTACCAAATCTACGAAATATCAGAATAAGAATCCTTGACACTCACTTGCAATTAAGAGGGCATCACTTCTTTAGGCTTAGGTCTAAGGTGTGGGAACTCATAACCTTACATGGACATGGGATTCTAAAAGCGTAGTACTTATATAGCATTGCCACCTCTGTATTCCAATTTAGCCATTACCATAAAATCAACCCCAAGGTCCCAGATTCAGTTGTTGTATTTTTCTATCAGTGGACTCTTGAGGCAGATTTCTTCTTCTTGTCTTACCACCATCCTTGCTGGCAAAGCAGGCCCTACACGCCTTGTTCCTGTGCCAAAAATTCACAGGCATGGTAAATGTTGAATGAACCCTCCTGGTTTCAAGCCCAAGGCTCTGTGTGCCCAGGCAGAGGCAGGCAGGACGCAGAGCTGTCAGCAGAGGAAGGGCCCAGCCAGGTGGGGCAGCCGGGGGGTGACGACAGCCTGCAGGGACAGAGGTGCAGGGCATGGACACCGTAGGACAGCCTGGGCTGCACAGGGCACAGGGTTTGCTCAGCATCAGAGACACCTTTCCCTGGTTTGTCCCCACCTGTCACCACTGCCTGCAGTGTTCTGCTCTAACTGCAACCTGGGGACACTTTCTCAGCCATGTCTCTCACTGGGTCCCATCAAAACTTCAAGAAACTTTGGAGTTTCAATCGTACTTCAAAAAGTTCTCCAAAAGTTCTTGAAAGAGTTCTTGAAAAACTTTTTAAACATTCTCTAGGGCTGACAACACTGTAAACAACACCAAATCCATGGGAGGGTCATTAAAGTCCTTTCTCAGTCGTGGCCCTCAGTGGGACCCATTAAAACTTCAAGAAACTTTGGAGTTTGTATGTGACTTTGGATTCTTGAGAGATTTATTTCACTGACTCTCAGGGACTGATGTTCAGGGACTCAGCACTAAACCTCCAAGAGGCTCATTAAAGTCCTTGTGCTGTGTCTGTGCTGATGAGCTGGGCCAGGCTCCTGGCACAGAGGCTGGTCATGGAAAATAAGAAGAGCTTCAAAAAGACATTTCTCCTGAGGAGCAGCTCCTCTCCCAGCCCAGCAGGGCTGAGGGCACTGCCTGCAGGTACCTGAGAGGGGTGAAGCAGACAGAGGCTTCAAGAAACTGGAAGGACAATTCTGAAATTATTCACAGAGAAATCTTCACACCTTTTGAAATCTCTGCGCTTCTTCATGGAGAAATGTTCACCACTTCTGGCACAGTAAGTCTCTGGCTGCAGGGATCTCCTAAAGCTGCCCCAGGACAGGACTGAAAGCACTGTAAGGATGGCTCTGCTGCCCTTTCTGCTTTGGGGGAGGATGTGCTCCAGAGCGGGGCTGCCCTGGGCACCGTCAGAGGGACAGGGCAGGACGGCTCCTGCTGCCAGGGACGGCTGCAGGGGCTGGAGCTGGGGCTGCAGCCAGGGCTGCCCAGGGCTGTCGTGCAGAGCAGCTGCTGCAGCCCTGAGGGCTCTTGGCCAGGCCAGGGGATCGGCCACCTGCCAGGGGCAGCTCTCAGCCTGCCTGGCAGCTCCCCATGGACTGTGGGGAGAAGTTGGAGGTGGAAGGAGCCACCCCCATCAGGGCAGGTTCCTCCTGCTGTGGAGATGGTGCTGCATGGCCACGGCTGCTCTCAGCTTTCTCCTAAAGGAAAGGGAAAGGGGCTGTCAGGGTTGTCTGTGTCACTGACACTCCTGCACTGTCACCATGGGGATCAGCAGATCTGCCTCAGAGCTCCCTCAGAAAGTGCCTCCTCACCCTCCTCTACCTACAGACAGCACCAGCAGCACCCTGGCTTGCAGCATCTCTGTTGGTGTGAGCTGCCCTTAAGGCCCTGCTGCCAGGGAGATGCCCCTGGGCAGTGGGCTGTGCTGGGAGGGGTGTGCAGGGCAGAGCTGAGCCCCCAGGGCTGGGCTGGGCTCTGGGAGCACTGGCAGGGACAAGGCTTGGATAAAGAGAAACAGCTCCAACAGTAGGCAGAATTCCAGGAAGCAGACAGCCTGAACAACCCTTATTATCTCTCTATGTCCAGGCGCACAGGAAAAGGTATAAGGGTTTGGATATATTAACCATGAAAAAAGAGCCCTCAAAAAATCCACTTTGTCCTAAAGGCATGCTTGATTCTGATGACCCTGACAAAAAGGCAAGTTAAATTGTCGAAGAGCATGTGTGTGGGACCATCAGATCTAACTGCACTGAGGCACAGGGAGCTCTGTTTTTCCTATGGGCTCCTCAGTGTTTAGGGTGAGAGCAATGCTGAAGATGAGGCAGAAACTCACCACCCCAGAGGAAGAGAAGTAGTTTTCAGGGGATTCCTAATAAAACTGCACAGTACTTGACTCAAGGAAATCTCTCCCAGCTTCTCACTGTTTTCTTTTAACAGTCCACGATGCCCAGAGTGAAGAAATGTCCAACAGCAGCTCCATCAGCCACTTCCTCCTGCTGGCACTGGCAGACAGGCGGCAGCTGCAGCTCCTGCACTTCTGCCTCTTCCTGGGCATCTCCCTGGCTGCCCTCCTGGGCAACGGCCTCGTCATCGCTGCCGTGGCCTGCGGCCACCACCTGCACAGCCCCATGTTCTTCTTCCTGCTCAACCTGGCCCTCAGCGACCTGGGCTCCATCTGCACCACTGTCCCCAAAGCCATGCACAATTCCCTCTGGGACACCAGGGACATCTCCTATGCAGGATGTGCTGCACAGGTGTTTCTGTTTGTATTTTTCATCTCATCAGAGTTTTCCCTCCTGACCATCATGTGCTACGACCGCTACGTGTCCATCTGCAAACCCCTGCACTACGGGACCCTCCTGGGCAGCAGAGCTTGTGCCCACATGGCAGCAGCTGCCTGGGCCAGTGCCTTTCTCAATGCTCTGCTGCACACAGCCAATACATTTTCCCTGCCCCTGTGCCATGGCAATGCCCTGGGCCAGTTCTTCTGTGAAATCCCCAAATCCTCAAGCTCTCCTGCTCACATTCCTAACTCAGGGAGCTTGGGATTTGTTGCTATTAGTGTCCTGTTAGCTTTGGCTGTTTTGTGTTCATTGTTTTCTCCTATGTGCAGATCTTCAGGGCTGTGCTGAGGATCCCCTCTGAGCAGGGACGGCACAAAGCCTTTTCCACCTGCCTCCCTCACCTGGCTGTGCTCTCCCTGTTCATCAGCACTGGCACCTTTGCCTACCTGAAGCCCCCGTCCATCTCCTCCCCATCCCTGGATCTGGCAGTGTCAGTTCTGTACTCGGTGGTGCCTCCAGCCCTGAACCCCCTCATCTACAGCCTGAGGAACCAGGAGCTCAAGGCTGTCATGTGGACACTGATGATTAAGATGGTTTCAGAAACAATAAACTGCTGGCCAGTTTCTGCAAATCATTTGTAATAAAAGTTACTTTGATACTTCTTCTTGGGTGGATTAAGGCTTTTTTCCTGTGTTTTGGTTTTCCAATATTTTCCACAAAGAAAGGCAATTGTTTATGCCATTTGTCATTTTAAATTCTCTCCACCTTTGCTGTGGCCCCTGACTGTGTCAATGAGGAGCTGTGCTCTCAGTGGCTTTCAACAAACTAAAGGTTCTCCCAGCAGAGTGCTCACTGGAGATCTCCCATATGTTCCCTTCTCTGGAGCTGCAGCAGCAATGTCTGTGTGCAGAGCTGGGGGCAGGTCAGGGGTGGCACAGCAGCTCTGCTCCTGCTGGCCACACCATTCCTGACCCAGGCCAGGTGCCACTGGCCTTCTTGGCCACCTGGGCACACTGCTGCCTCATGTCCAGCCTGCTGTCCAGCAGTGCCCCAGGTCCCTTTCTGCCTGGCCGCTCTCCAGCCACTCTGTCCCCAGCCTGTAGCACTGCAGGGGTTGTTGTGGCCAAAGTGCAGGACCCAGCCCTTGGTCTTGTTAAACCTCCCATGGCTGGATTTGGGCCCTGGATACTGTCCAGGGCCCCCAGCAGAGCCCTCCTACCCTCCAGCAGACCCACACTCACACCCAGCTTGGTGGCATCTGCAAATTTGCTGATGGTGGACTCAGTCCCCTCATCCAGACCATCAGTGCAGATACTGAAATCCACCCTGGCTGGGTCTGATCCCTCGGCCATCCTGTAGGTGCCCTGTGATGGCACTCAAGGGGATCTGTTCCATTCCCTTGCCAGGCACCCAGGTCAGGCTGACAGGCCTGGAGCTCCCCAGATCCTCCTGCCAGCCCTTCCTGGGGATGGGCTCACATTGGCACCTCCAGTCCTCTGGGAGCTCCCCAGTGAGGCAGGACTGATGAGAAATGATGGAGAGCAGCTTGGGGAGCTCATCCACCAGCTCCCTCAGCCCCCTAGGATGGATCCCATCTGATCCCATACACCTGTGAGCATCTGAGTGGCTCAGGAGGCCACCAACTGCTTCCTCCTGGATTACAGGGGCTGTTCTGCTCCCTGTCCCCACCTCCCCACCCACCAGCTCAGGAGGACATTTGTCCTGAGGACAACCTCTCTTAATGTTTAAAACTGGGGTAAAGAAGGTGTTCAGTACCTAAACCTTCTCCTCATTTTTAATTACTGTATTTCCCCTGCATTCAATAAAGATTGGAGATTGTCCTTGTCACTCCTTTCACCATTAATATTATTTATACAAACATCTTTTATTATCCTTCAAAAAAGGAGCCAGTTAAGTTCTAATTGGGCTTTCACAACCCTGATTTTTTTTTCTCAGGACTGAACAACATTCTTAAACATTTCCTGAGCAGCCTTCCCCTATTTCCAAAGGTGATGCATCCTCTTTTTTGCCCTGAGTTCCTGCTCATCCAGGTCAGTCATTCTTGTTGCAAGTTCCTCTTTCAGCACGTAGGCGCAGCCCTGTGAATTCAAGATTTCTCTCCTGAACTATGTCAGTCTTTCCCAGACCCCTTTGTTAAAGGGCTCCTTCCCTTAAAAAAATCAGTATCGGATTCAGTAGTCTCCAAATCAACGTCCTGAAAAAGTCCAAGTCTTCCTCTGGAAATCCAATGTAGAAGTTCTGTTGATGCCCCCTCCTTGTTTATCTGGAGATTGAAAACTCGATTATTTCACTGTCACTGTACCGCAGATGGCCAAAAGCACCACATCCCCCAGCAGCCCTTCTCTGTTTGTGAACAGCAGCAGACAGCTTTTCTTGGCACTGAGAATACGAGGAAACCTCCCCAAAGTGCAGCTTGGAAGGTCCAGCCTGGAGGTGAGGACAAAGGACAGCCCCTGCCAGGGCAGAATTTTGGTGCAGGAGGTGTCCCAGCGTGAGGCTGGGCCATGGCCTGGCTCTGTGTGCCAGGAGCCGGCAGCGCTGGGTGCAGGGAGCCCAGGGAGGGCACAGCAATGCTGGGCTGACAAATGCTGGGGGGACAGCGAGATGGGCGTGTGCAGCCGGCCAGGGCACAGCAGCAGCACGCCCAGGGGGCACAGCCTGCAGGACACATGGCCAAGAGCTGGGCAGGGCTGGCAGGGCCACAGGCACCCAGGCCTTTGTCCCCTGGGCTCTGCCAGCGCCTCGGGAGGCCCCACTGAAGGAACTTTCCTTCCAGGGGCTGCACTTGGCTTCTGCCTGGCCCCTCCCTGAGCAGGCTGGCAGGGCTGGCAGCTTGATGCCAATTGTCCTTGCTGCCCCTGCCATCCCAGTGCCCCACAAACAGCCCCGAGCCCCCCGGGAGGGACAGGCCCTGCTGTCCCAGGCCTGGGCTCAGGGCTTGGCCTTTCTGCTCCCTCCAGCCAAGCCAGGCCTGGCTCAGCATTGCAGTTCCTGCTGCTGTGCCCCAAGCTGGCTTGGCCGCTGCTGGAAAGGGACTTGAGGAACCTCGATCCCCTTGAGTGGGCCATGGGAGAAAACAACAAATTTCTTAGGACATCGGAGAGCAAACTTTTATTTGCAAACTTCAGAGACTGAGGAACTTGGGAAACCTTAAAGCAACATGGAATTACAGTAAATCAGTTCACAAAGCACTGACTGAGCAAACTCTAATCTGTCCAACTTCATGTTCCCCAGACTTTGAGAAGAGGAAGTCAGTAGAACAGACAGATATCCACAGTCATGGCCTTGGATCCAGCGCCATCTCAGCTGCTGGGAGCTCTGGGGCTGTAGGATGTGTCAGTGTTGTTGCCGTGTATATAGAAAATTCTATGTAGCAGTAGTTATGCTAAGGCTTTAGCTTGCTCAGTACACTAGGCCCTGGGAAAATAGTCATGGGGAATGTGCTGGGTGGAGGAAAACAATAATCAAAGGAGTTAGCAGAGCATGTATGTAGAATATACTGAAATAGCAAAGTTGGCTTGGAGACAGAGTTAACATATAACTAGAAGGGGTCTGATGGTGGTGGGAGTTAAGTCAAAATAAATTAGCCTATAGTTTTAAGTAAGACAAGCATGTAGAATTTATAGCTTTAAGAAATTGTTGTTTGTAAGATGAATATAGTCGCTTAGAAACAGAAAATTTGTGTTTAGCACGTAACATGATCTTTGTAAAAAGGTATATAAACCCATGTCTTGATGAGGGTCTTTGGGAATCCTGATTTGGGACGCTAGTCCCCGGGACCCCGGGCCCCAGAATAAAGCACGAACATAAACTGACTCCTTGCTGGTTTATGTTTTCACTTCGTTTCGGGCAACAGTTTTCTGGCGACCGCGGCAGGACTCCGTGGGCTGCTGGGGCGGTTCGCGAGCTGATCAACTCCATGCCGGCACCAGGTGATTTCTGGGGAGACATCAACCCGTGCCCGACCCCGCGCCTGACGGACGACTGTGAGGTAAGCCCGACAAGTGCTTTATTCCTCTGCTAAAAGGTGTCGCCCTATAAGACGGGAGAGTAATTCCCCGCAGGGCTGGGTAAAAAGACGTCTGTGGTTGTGGTAAAAGCCTAGGCGCTGGCCGTAAGACACGGCAAGGAAGCTGTGCAGGACCAGCACTTGCCGCTCGCAGTGACGAGAAAAGGCAAGAATTGGTGGAATTGGTGGAATAATCAAGCTGTGTGAGTGAGATAATAAAATTGTGAGTGAGTGGTTGTTGATTGAGTGTGTTATGCTGCCGTTTAAAACCTTTAAAGCATTGGCATCTATGGGTATAGAAATCCCTGATGATTCTCCGCTCGGGTGTTTGTTGAAAAATTGGAAGGTGAGGAATTTTGGGCAGGAACTGCATAAAAAGAAGTTAATAAATTATTGTAATTATGTGTGGCCACAATATGAGACTGGGGGAATGCAATGGCCCCGGAATGGTACTCTGAATTCTGACATTATTACTCCTTTGATGCATTTCTTGCGGAATAATGACAAATGGGATGAGATACCGTATTTGGATTTGTTTTATTATTTGCAAGGAAAGCCGGAGTAGCAGAAAGAATGTGGTTTGTTGGTACTCAACGTTACTGCAGATGACAAATGTTTGGGCTGTAAAAGCAGGGAAAATTGTAAGTGCTGTTCTGTTACATTTAAGGAACCTGAGGAGGATGTTTCAATGCTGGTAGCTCCTAGCGCCCCTCCTCTGGAATCCTCAGATGAGGAAGATTCAGAGGAAGAGGACAGTAGAGAAGAAATAAAGGAAAAGGAAAAACCTAGGACCCCTTTATCGGGAAGGACCAGGAGAGGTCGGGGAGGAGGGAAAGGGGGGAGGATGGTACAACCCTCTTTGATGGCCCCTTTGAGAGAAGCGGTGGGACCGCAGGGGGACAGAATAATGGTAAAAGTGCCCTTTTCCCCGAATGATTTAATGATTTGGAAACAGTCAGCTGGTTCGTACCGCGAGGACCCGGATCGGGTCGCACGAGTGGTAAAAATGGTTATAAAGACACAAAACCCTGACTGGAATGATTTGCAGGTGTTGTTAGATACAATTATGGACTCCACCGAGAAACAAATGGTATTTAGAGTGATGTCTGAAAAGACTCGGGAAATGTTGCGGTTGCAGGTAGCAGATGGAACTTTAAATGATTTAGTGCCCAGGGAGGATCCGGAGTGGGATCCCAACTCAACCGGAGGATACCGGAGGCTAAAGGCTTACCAGGATTTATTGATTGAAGGGGTGCGGGCGGGGATCCCGAAAACATTAAATTGGTCAAAGTTGTATTCAGTGCGGCAGGAAAAGAATGAGTCTCCATCGGCTTTCCTGGAACGATTAAAAGAGGCTGCTAGGCGGTTTACTAATTTGGAAGTAGAGGCAGAATCAGGGAAGTTACAGCTGGCATTGATATTCATGGGACAGTCACAAGAGGATATAAGGAAGAAAACATATCTAAATTGTTTTTGGTTAAAGAAGTGAAGTCAGTAGAAGTCTCCAAACAAATAGAATTGGCTGTGGTCCCCTGGGTATGGGAAACAGGTATCCCGGAAAAATCTAAGGCAGCACAACCAGTAGTAGTGGAATTAAAAGAAGGAGCCAGCCCGGTAAGAATAAAGCAATATCCTTTAAAATTGGAAGCAAAAAAAAAGAGTGGCCCCGATGATATCCCAATTCCTGACCATAGGTATTTTGCAGGAATGTGAATCTGAGTTTAATACTCCCATTTTCCCAGTAAGAAAACCAAATGGTAAGTATAGGTTAGTCCAGGATCTAAGGGCCATTAATAATATCACTAAGGATATCCATCCAGTGGTGGCTAATCCTTATACCTTGTTAACATCTGTGTCAGAAAGATTTCAGTGGTTCTCAGTAATTGATTTAAAGGACGCGTTCTTCTGCATCCCTTTGGCATTTCAAAGCAGGAAATATTTTGCTTTTGAGTGGGAAGACCCAGAGACGGGGAGGAAGAAGCAACTCACTTGGTGTCGTCTGCCTCAAGGATTCAAAAACTCACCTACAATATTTGGAAATCAATTGGCTCGGGAGTTAGAAGAATGGAAGACAACTCAGGTAAAGGAGTCACCTTTCTCATTTGTGATTTTGCAATATGTAGATGATATTTTTCTCGCTACTACAGATAAGGAGATTTGTTTGAAGTTGACCATCGATCTGCTGAACATGTTAGGTCAGGCTGGATACCGGGTGTCCAAAGAAAAGGCGCAACTGGTAAGATCACAAGTTATCTACTTAGGATGTGAAATTTCTCAAGGAGTGCGTAAGTTGGGGGTCAATCGGATTCAGACTATCTGTGCTATCCCGACCCCACGAAATCATCAAGAATTGAGGTCATTCTTAGGAATGGTGGGGTGGTGCAGGTTGTGGATCCCTGATTTTGGATTAAAAGCCAAGCCTCTCTACGAGGCCGTGAAAAATCCCGAACTGAAATGGGGCAAGATTGAGGAAAAAGCATTCCAGGCCCTCAAACAGGCACTGAGAGAAGCCCCTGCACTGGGATTGCCTGACCTCAATAAAGATTTTCAACTCTATGTGACCGAGAGGCAGAAATTGGCATTGGGAGTGCTCACCCAGAAATTGGGATCATGGAAACGCCCGGTAGGATACTTTTCCAAACAATTGGACTCAGTTAGTGCTGGATGGCCAGGATGCTTGAGAGCAGTGGCCGCAACGGTACTATTGATACAGGAAGCCAGAAAATTAACTCTTGGAAGAAAAATGGAGGTATATGTTCCTCATATGGTGTTGACTGTTTTAGAACAAAAAGGGGGGCATTGGTTATCCTCGAGTCGGATGTTACAATACCAGGCGTTGCTGAGAGAGCAGGATGATATTGAATTAAAATCGACTAATCATCTCAATCCAGCAGAATTCTTAAGAGCAGAAGAGGACACTGGAGAACTGGCACATGACTGTGTGGAAGTCATCGAACAAGTATATGCCAGCCGAAAGGACTTAAAGGATGAGCCCTTGGAGAATCCCGATTGGGAGCTGTTCACAGATGGATCCAGCTTTGTGGAAAACGGAACCAGGTATGCAGGGTATGCCGTAGTGACTCTTCAACAAACAATAGAAGCCCAAGCTCTAATGCCTAGAACCTCAGCTCAAAAAGCCAAAGTCTGGGCACTAGCGCGTGCTCTCATATTAAGTCAAGGGAAGAGAGTGAACATATGGACAGATTCTAAATATGCCTTTGGGGTGGTACATGTGCATGGTGCTTTGTGGAAGGAAAGGGGTCTCCTGAATTCTCAAGGTTCTCTAATTAAACATCGAGAAGAAGTAAAGGTTCTTTTAGAAGCTATTCACAGGCCGCAGGCAGTTGCAGTGATGCATGTGAGAGGACATCAAAATGAAGAAGGAAAAATTTTCCAAGAAAATCGCTTAGCAGATCAGGCTGCTAAGAAAGCCGCACGAGAGGTATGGACTCAGTTGGCATTATTGCCGACACGAACTAATCCGGCCGCGCAATTCATGGATCAACAGCCTTTCTATTCACCAGACGACGAAAAATTGGCAGCATTTGTTCAAGCACGAAAGAATCTAAAAGGGTGGTACGTAACTTCTACCGGACAGGTAGTGCTGCCCCAGAGAGTGATGAAAACAGTCCTGGAAATAGAGCATAATAAATGCCATTGGGGAGCAGAGGCGCTGACCAAATTCTTAAGGAACGAGGTAATTTCTAACCAAATGTTAACAATGGCAAAAAGAATCAATGCCATGTGCCCTTTGTGTATTAAGAACAATCCGGTGGTAAGAAAACAGGTGCAAATGGGTAAAATACAGATGGGACCACAGCCTGGAGACTACTGGCAAGTAGACTTTTCTGAGTTACCTAAAGCCCAGGGGTATAAATATTTGTTGGTTTATGTGTGTACCTTTTCGGGATGGCCAGAGGCTTTCCCTTGCAGAACTAATCAGGCCAAAGAGGTAGTAAAAACATTGTTGAGGGAGATAATTCCTAGGTTTGGGGTGCCATTAGGGCTATCATCAGATAGAGGTCCTCATTTTGTGGCAGGAATTGTGCAAGAACAGCTAAGATGCTGAGAATCATGTGAAACTTACATACTCCGTGGAGGCCTCAATTGAGTGAACAGGTAGAGAGAATGAATCAGACGCTAAAAGAGCAAATCAGAAAAAAAAAAAAAAAAAAAAAAAAAAAAAAAAAAAAAAAAAAAAGCCAGAAAGCCAAAATCCAGTAGCCACAAGCTTTACCACTGGCCCTACTAAGAATAAGAATCAAACCAAAAGAAAAAGTTAGTGCAAGCCCATACAAAATTCTGTATGACACTGGATATGATATTACTCAAGGAACATGAGGTATGTGGGTATTTGAAGGATAAAAATGACCATTGCTGTATACACATCCCAAATGTGACTACCGAAGTAAAGAAAGATATTAGCCAATTGGACCAAATTGAATCAAAAGTTCAGAATGTGGAAAAGGAGGCAAAACATAATTGGGTTAGAGCTTTGTTTAAATCATTTGGAATCCAGATCTCTAGTTGGATCTCTTCAGTAATACAATATGTGATCATGATTGTAATAATCATTATTGTAGTAGTAATCTCATACAGGTGCCTTTTGGGAATGATTATCCAGGAAGGAACTCATACCCGGAAGATCATGAAAGCAGTAACCCGAAGTGAAGTAATAACTCCAACTTCTCGAAGAACTGCACCCCCGCCGTATGCAGAGACTATGACTTAAAGGATTGAGCATTCTCGCAAAAGAAGATTTTGGAAGAATGCTCAAAAGGGGGGAATTGTTGCCGTGTATATAGAAAACTCTGTGTAGCAGTAGTTATGCTAAGGCTTTAGCTTGCTCAGTACACTAGGCCCTGGGAAAATAGTCATGGGAATGTGCTGGGTGGGGGAAAACAATAATCAAAGGAGTTAGCAGAGCATGTATGTAGAATATACTGAAATAGCAAAGTTGGCTTGGAGATAGAGTTAACATATAACTAGAAGGGGTCTGATGGTGGTGGGAGTTAAGTCAAAGTAAATTAGCCTATAGTTTTAAGTAAGACAAGCATGTAGAATTTATAGCTTTAAGAAATTGTTGTTTGTAAGATGAATGTAGTTGCTTAGAAACCAAGAATTTGTGTTTAGCACGTAACATGATCTTTGTAAAAAGGTATATAAACCCATGTCTTGATGAGGGTCTTTGGGAATCCTGATTTGGGACGCTAGTCCCCGGGACCCCGGGCCCTGAATAAAGCACGACAAAAACCGACCCCCGTTGTTTTTTGTGTTTTCATTTTGTTTCGGGCAACAGGCAGGGGGGGCACACAGCAGTGTCCTGCCACAGCCAGAGCTCTTGGCATGGACCTGAGGGAGCAGCAGAGCAGGGCCTGGGCTGTGTCTTTGTTCCAAGGACAGAAAGGCCAGAGCCATCCCAGAGGGTCCTGGGCACTTGGGAAAGGCAGAGCTGGGACCAGTCTGCAAACAGGGCAGGGAGGGGCACTGGGAGAGTCCCAGACTGGTCAGGCTCAGCAGGGAAGGGGATGTGGCAAATCCTCCTGCAGCCCTTCCAGGCACTGGAAGGACAAGGCAGGGGCTGCAGAACCCCTGTGGGAGGGAGAAGAAGGGGATGTTGTGTGCCCAGACTTTAGCAGGGCCTGGGACACGGTCTGCTGTGGTCTCCTCAGAGCCAGATTGGAGAGAGCTGGGCTGAGGGGGTGGAACCTGGGGTGGGTGGGAATTTGGCTGAACTCTGGGGGTCAAATGTCACCTGTGGTACAGGGTCCTCTTGGCAGCCACGCCCTGGTGACATCCCTCAGTGACCAGCCCTT
The DNA here is from genome assembly GCA_014839755.1 of Sylvia borin. Classification (NCBI taxonomy): domain Eukaryota; kingdom Metazoa; phylum Chordata; class Aves; order Passeriformes; family Sylviidae; genus Sylvia; species Sylvia borin. Next base: position 133,813 of record JACEWE010000045.1, read on the forward strand.
GACTTCTGTGGAAGATTCATATATTGCCTCTGTACTGATGCCCCAAAACCAGGCAAGAACACAGTACTCCACAGTATAAGGCCTACAGAGCAGATATTTGTTTATTTGATATCAGGAGTGATGGGGGGGAACTCCACCACAAACTCACTCATCCATTCTTCACACACTACTAGCTTTGATATCTCTTTTACTTCATGTGCACATTATACTTTCCTAACCTTCATATTTTCTAATTACATGATTAGGAAAGCCCTTGCAGCACAGGTGCAGTTTCTGCACAAGCTAGTCTTCAGCCTCCTGGTGGTCGTTTTGGATGAAGGCTCAGAAGTCTTCCTCAGCCTTGGCTTTTCACCTCTGTTTCTGTGCATGCTCGATAAGATTGGCTGCTCAAATAGCCAGTGGTTAGCTTCTGCAGTTAGCTCGTTCTGCTAAATTTCCTGATTTCCAAGAAGTGCTTTCGTTCACATACCCTGTTACAAAGGTTCTTTCTGCACAGCTACAGCTTTTTGCAGAGCTCATTATCTGGTTGCCTCAGCATGAAAAGGAAGGAAGGAAGGAGGAAGGGGCTGTTACCGATAGGTAAGGCTTTATAAACGGAACACCTTGTAAAATCATGGCTCCAGGCTGTTACTTAGGCTAAGTAGAAGGGAACTATGAGAGAGTGATTAAACTAAAATAAGAGTGGAGACGTGAGCGATGTGAGAGACATGAGAGATGTGCTGTGTGACTGCTACATGTCCACATCGTGCTGCAGAGCAGTTGGTTAACTGAGGCTTATTGTTCCTTGAAACTATATAAACTAATAACCAACTAACTCCTGAAAAATGCCGGGATTTTAGCAATAAAGGGCACTCCTTTGCCCCTGCCTGGGGTCCCTGTGTCACTCATTACCACAACAGGGGGCAAACAGGGGAGGGTGATGGGGCAGCATTATCTGGTTCCTGAGGCATCAGTGAGGTGCTGGAATCTTATGGAACCAAGGCTCTGATGGGACACAACGGGGCCTAGTGGAACACAGGATTCCACTGGGACTCTATGGAACCTCACAGAACCAAGGCTCCAGTGTGACACAGCAGGGCCTCATGGAATAAAAGAACCAGTTGGGTTCTGGAACCTGATGGAACCAGGTCTTTATTGTGACACCGTGTCCTGTCATAGAACCCAAGAAACCACAGTCACAGTATGGAACCTCACGCAACCAAGGATCCAGTGTGGAAGAGGGGGCCTAATGCAGCTCAGGAGTGAGGCCATGGTGAGGTTATGGAGCCTCATGGAACCAAGGCACTGATGTGACACAGTGGGTCCTCATGAAACCCCATAGTCCATCGTCAGGTTATGGAACTCCAGGGAACCAGGGCTCTAAAGTAACACAGCAGGGCCTCATGGAATGCAGGAGACCATTCTGAAGCTATGGAATCCCATGGAACCAAGGCTTCCATGTGGCCCAGCGGGGCCTAATGAAGCTCAGGAGGCCACAGTGATGAGGTTATGGAAACTCATGAAACCAAGGCTCTAAAGGTACACAGCAGGGCCTAACTGAACAAAGGAGACCACTGTGACTCTGTGGAATCCTGTGGAACCAAGGCTCCTGTGTGACAAAGTGGGGCCTCATTGGAGCTCAGGAGAGCATTGTGACATTATTGAAGCCAATGGATCTGGGACTCTGGTGTGACATAGTGGAGCCTCATGGAACCCAAGGGACCCTCATGGAGCCAAGGCTGCAGTGTGTCACAGAGGGACCTCATGGAAGCCAGGAGAGCATTGTGAGGCTATGGAACAATGTGGTACCAAGGTTCCAGTGTGACTTGACAGAAGCTCTTGGAAACAATGAACCAATGAGACCCTCTGGAATCAGTGTCTGCAGGTGGATTTTCTGCTGCCCTCCTGGGATGCTGGTGGACAATAAAGCCTGAGGCAACCTCCCAAGTGTCCACTGTGTCATCAGTGTGGGAAACATTTTGGGGGGACCTGTTGTCAACCCTGGCCCTGCTCCTCCTCCTGGCTGGGTGTGGAGCTGCTGGAACACTGCGGGGAGGGGTCCTGATGTTCCTCCCCTTCACCCTCCTAGCCATGCACAACTTTTGCGGCACATTGAAGCCATCCTGGAAGGTGAATTTAGGCTGGCTTGGGGAGGGCATTGGGACAATTTGTGCAGCTTTTTGGGGTGTCTCAGTGTGTCCCCCTGTCCGTAATCTGGCCACTGTTCGGCAGACCCTTGCCGACCCTAGCCAATCCCCCTGCGACCCCCATGAAAGGGGAGCCTGAGCAGGGCTGGGGACAAATTGAAGATGGCCGTGCAGGAGTGGCGATGGCACCACTGTCACCTGCACACCTGAGCACTCACTGGGGGGTTCCATGCCCAGGGAGTGGCAGGGACAGGCACAGGTGTGGGGACTGTTTGTAGGGGACAGAATGTCGATGGCACTGTCTGCACGCTGTCCCTGTGGCCACTTCCTCAGCCACTGAGGAGGACACAAGCTCCCACCCCCACTGTCACCTTTCCCTATCCCTGAGGAAACAGGGCTCAGGCTGGTGAACAGCAGTGCCATGTGAGGGGACTAGTGGAGTTCCAGGGGCTGGGGACCTGGGGAACCCTCTGTGTCTCCCCATGGGACCTGTCAGACACCCATGTTCTCTGTGGCCACCTCAAGAGCAGGTTTGCCAAGTCCATTCCTGAATTTTGGGAGAGGAACTAGACCTTTCTGGAGGGTACTCAGTTCCACTGGGATGGGACTGAAGCCCACCTGGAGCAGTGCCCTGGGGGCTCGCCCTGCTCCCATGGGAATGCTGCTGCTGTCCTTTGCTCAGGTGAGTGTTGGCAAAGCTCCACCCACCCATGATGGTGCCCAAGTGCCCCCAGCAGCAGCAGCAGCAGCTGCCAGGGGCTCCCGAAGTGCCCCCCAGGGCAGAAACATCTCTGCTGTCCCCAGGACCCCTCCCTGTCCCTGTGCCTGGTGGGCAGCGGGAACTGGTGTGATGGGCCTGTGGAAATCCTTCAGTTCCAGACGTGGGGCAGAGTCCTGGACGAGCAGTGGGACATGCATTGGGCCTTGGGGTTCCTCTTCTACCTGGGCATCCCCTGCTGCCTGCTCACCCAGGGTGTCCCAGGGAGCTGCTGCCCCCTGAGCCAGGGGCTCTGCTCTGCTGCCCTGGGCATCCCGGGGCTCCTGGAACACCCCACGGGCAGGGCAGGCCCAGAGTGTCACAATGTCCCCTTGGTTCCAGCAGGCCCCCAGGGTCATGGTGCTCCCTGTGCACCCTGAGGGCCCACAGCACCCAGCCCAGGCCATTGCCATGGTTCCAGTCACTCCCAGTACGGTCCCAGTGACTTCCAGGCTCTCTCAGTACATCCCAGTTGCCCCCAGCATGCTCTCAGTTCCCACTTCCACTTCCTCCCAGTTGCTTCCAGCATAATTCCAGTTGCCCACAGCCACTCGAAGTCACCCTCAGTGCAGTCCCAGCTGCTCCCAGTATATGCCAGTAGTCCTCAACATGGCCCAAACTGCCCTCAGGCTGCTCCTGGTCTCTCAAAATATGATCCCAGTCTCCTCTAGTGTTGTCCCAGTTCCATTCAGTATAATCTCAATTGCACCAATTGCCCCTAATATAGTCCCAGTCACTGCCAGTATGATCTCAGTGGCTCCCAGTAGAGACACAGTCACTCCCCATTGCTCCCAGCTGCCCCCAACATGGTCCCAGTTGTTCCCAGTGTCAATCCTTCCAGAATCATTCCAGACACCCCCAGTATATCCCAGTTGCCTCCAGTATGCTCATTCCCAGTCACCCCAGAGTCCCCAGTATGGTTCCAGTTGCCCCCAGGATGATCTCACTCATTCCCAGTATATCCCAGTTACCCTCAGCATGCACCAGTTATTACCAGCAACTCCCAGTCGCTCCCAGTAGCCCTCAGTGTGGTCCCAGTCACTCCCAGTATTTCCATGTCTGTGCTCCAAGTGCTGCTCCCAGCCCTGATCCATGGGCATGGGAATGTCCCGCTCACTTCCCAGGGCAGGGTCACACCTGAGCCAGGTGTGCAGGGCAGGACCTTGCCCTGAGCCCAAGCCCTGTCCCACCTGCAGGATCTGCTTCCCCTGGGCCTCTTCCTCCTGCGGCCCCCAGCCCAGCTTGGTGCTAAACAAAGGGGCTGGGCTGGGGTCATCCCCCGGCGGGGGCTGAGAACATCCTCTGCCCCCTCCCCAAATTCCCTCCCGGGGGCAGCAGGAGCTGGGGCAGGAGCCCTGTGGGGAGGGAAAAGGGGGCGACCCCAGGCCCTGCCCTGAGGCGTCAGCGCTGCCCCAGCAGTGCCCATGGCCTGTCCCTGCTGCAGCCCCGGCACTGCCACCCCCAGCCCTGTGCCCGGCCCCGAGAGCACTCAGGCCCTACAGCAACACCAGGGCCAGGAGGGCAGCGGGGCAGGGCCACGGGAGCAGCACTGCCAACACCAAGGGCTGCTGCTCCTGGCCACAGCTGCTGTGCCAGCCCTGATCTGCCCCCAGCTCTGCACACAGACATTGCTGCTGCAGCCCCAGAGAAGGGAACAAAAGGGGCATCTCTGCACAAAACTTGGCTGGGAGATCCTTCAGTTCCTTTAAAGCCACCAAGAGCACAGCCCCTCATTGACACAGTCTGTGGCCACAGGGAAGGTGGAGAGAAACAAAATGAGAAATGGCACTGTCCCAGGGTGACTATGATGCTTCTATCTCCAGTCGTCTGTTCTGTGTGAGCTGTGTGTTCTGTGCCTTTAAGACTGGTTCTGAGAGTGAAGCAGAGAAAGAAGAAGCACACAGTTTGTTTTGAAAAACATTGTTCACTCCTCTGCATTATTTCTTCTTCCTTGGGACTGTGTGTGTTCGTCAGATGCACAAACAGTGGCCAGAGAAAGGTTTTTTTTTTTCCTTTTAGTTATTCTGGCTAGCTGAGGCAAAGAAGCTTCCTGGACTATTTTTTTTTTTTTTTTTTTTTTTTTTCTCTTTTTCTTGAAACTGTTTAAATCTGCTCTGGACTGAAAAACCCAGAAGAGCACCGAGATCTTGTGCCCGTGGCCCACCGGGGCCTGGACCTCGGCATTTTCCAGCGCCGAAGGGACTGAGGCTGATAAGAGACTGAGAGAGCTGAGCTAACTTCTGGCAAGGATTTTTACTTTTGCCAGCCTCTCTTCGGAGCAGCAAGAAGTTTTATTGTTTCATTTCATATTAGTTCATTTCTTATGCTTGTGGGCATTTAGTTTGTCAAATAAATAGTATTTTCCACTTTTATCTCAGAAAGTTCTTTTCCCAGACTGGCTGAGAGGAAGGACCATTAGGGTTTTCTCTCCAGAGGAACCCCATTCAGAAGTTTCCTCCCAAATTTGTCCTAAACCAAGACAATACATTTTTATTATTGCCCAACATGGAGTGTGAGAGAGTGGAAAAAACTTGTATTAATAATGAGTTCATTTTAGTTGTACTTTGTGTAGGAATAAAGTAGCCATGTTGCTCTTTGAATTACTAATGACTCTTAAAATAGAATCCTTTCTGTATTTCTGTTTCCCTTGGCTTTTTTGAGGTTTTAATACATTTCTAGTCCCTCAGTTTGTTTTCTTATTCAAAAAGAGCTCCAGTGTTGTCCCTAACACATAGCTTTTACACTAGAAAGTGCACAAATTAGAATTGCTATTTTGTTGAGCTCAGTGATCATAATTTATAAAAAGTTTATAGAAGTCCTGTAGTTTGTGCCAAGGTATGTTTAGTTTACAGTTGCTTCAGTCCTACCCTGTGTCGTAGTTCCAGTAGGCATGTTTTAGAGATTTATAATTAATTACACCCAGTTTGTCAAAAGAAAAATAAAAAAAAAAAAGCTTTTCAATCTTTCCTGTCCCTCCTATCTTTTGCATCAGTTACCTCACTTTTGGGGAATGTTCAGTATCCCCAAAATATTAAAAAAAAAAAAAATCACCTTCCTAGTATTTCACCTAGTGAACTTCCTCTATATAGTTCACAACTTCTCTAGTGTGAGGTCTAAAATTTCCAGAGAGGCTGATAAAACTACTCCTGACTCAGGCCTAGGTGTGGAAAATCCTAAATAGTGTAGAGAATGGGAGGATATGGGCCAAACCCTAAAAGAACTTTCTGACTCTATAATCAAAAATTTTCAATGTAAACACATTCAGAATCCAACTGGAAAAACAAAACAAAACAAAACAAAACAAAACAAAACAAAACAAACAAACACAAAAAACCAAACCAAACCAAACCAAACCAAACCCCAAAAAAACCCAGAAAACAAAACAAAAAAACCCCACAACATCAAAGTACCAGAATTATTAGAAAAATATTACAATAATCTGAGCCCTAGCATATGCTTATCACACAGTGCTAAATACAGCAAAGCAGATAGAGACTACGGAGCAGGAAGATAAATCAGCAGCTACCCCAGTCACTTAGACAGCAGCTGAACCAGACAGGAAGCCTAAATCAGCAGCTGAACCAGACAGTAAACCTCAGTCAACAGCTCCACCAGATAGGGAGCCTAAGACAGCAGCTGAACCAGACAATAAGCCTAAAACAGCAGCTAAAGCAGACACTGAGTCTAAGACACTGGCAGTCGCCCCAGCAAAGAAGTGCACATACAAAACAAATCAACCAGTAAACAATAATGCAAGTAAAAACCCCTCAATGCCTCCCAACAGCACCCAATCAGAAGCCCAACCAACTAACACCCAATCACACCCAAACCAACCAACACCCAATCAAATGCCAAACCAACTGACACCCGAGCAGAAGTTGACCAAACTAACACAAAATCAAAAGGCCAGCCAACTAGCACAAAGACAAAAGCACAACCACTAACACAGAGTCAGCAGCACAACCAGCTGGCACAAAATCAAAAGCCACTATTAAGTCCTTTTCCCTGAAGGCCTTCAAAGCCTAAAAAAACTTACACTCGATGATCAGGTGAATCTATAATTAGTTAGTTAATCCATCTTTGAACTGCTGCAAGCAAAGCTACAATTCTAGACAGCACTGAGGCAAAGCATTTAAAATCCCTGTCACATAATCCATTTATTGACCAAAAAATAACGAGGCAGGCCACCCCTTGTTATCTCTGGGAACGGGTCCTAAAAAGTGTAGTACAAAAAATATCTGTGTGCAGACAATCTCTTTATACAGCAAACCCAATAAAAAACATAAAACAAAAAATTAAGTGTTTAAAAAAAATAGCAGTAGCAGAGATTGTCTTCTGAAATAACCCTAAACACTAAAACCCCAGACTTGGTACCATGTACACCCGTGATGTGGCAAAAACTTGTACAACATAAGCCACAAAAATACTCCTCTGCCTTAGCAATAATAAAGCAAAATAATACAAAACCCCTCCATACAAAATATACCAAAGAAGCTCGAAGCATATGCAGATGCCGTACATAGTCCAACACATGCAAGAATTGCAGCTCTAAAAATATGTATGCAAACATTAAAAAACAAAATAAAAAGAAAAAAACAAACCACAAAAAAAATTAAAAAATATTCTCTAAATCTCAGCAGTACAAGTCAGAAGTTCTGGTACCAAACACAAGCATACCCCAAATTAAAAAAGAAAGAAACATCCCACAAAATAAGCTGTACTCCCTCCTGCATAATTGTAAAAAAAAAAAAAAAAACATAAAAAAATAAAATAAAAAATCTACTGATGATCAGACACAATAGCTGTGTAAATTGTTAAACGGCAAAACTAAAAAAAAAAAAAAGTTCCACTAAAAATAACTAACTCCAGTTACCCAGGGAAAGGTGGATAACCAAACTCAGAGACCCTACCTCTAGCCAAGTAAAAGCTAAAAAAACCCCTGTGTCTTTTAAACTGTGTAAACTCATTAGCCTGGCATATTAGAACCATAAAAATATAAAACCTTTTTAACACTAGTGCACAGGGCACAATACTCCCACCAAAATGTGTGGGGGAAGAATCTGTTTCTATTGCTGGTGTAACAAAAAAATCACAAAATTTTGCTTTAATAAAAACTAATATTAGTCTAACTGAAAATAAATTAAAAAGGCAGCCTATTGTGACTAGCCCAAATACCCCATGCATTTTGAGCATAAACTTCTTCCAAAATAAATATTTCAAAAACTCAAAAAAAATCAGATAAGCGTTTAAAAAAACAACTGTAAAAACAACAAGGATACAGCAATTGAACACCTTGCCTGAACTATCAAAACACCCATCTGCTGTAAGACTTCTGAAATGGGAAAAACAACAAGTACCAACTGCCACTTCAACAGTGCATCACTGACAGCACAGAACAACTCAAAATGCTGTAATTCCCATCCACAAAATAATCCGTAAACTAAAAAGCCAAGAAGTGGTCAACAAAACCCACTCACCCTTCAACAGCCCCATCTAGCCTGTGTGCCAATCTGAAAAAAAAACCAAAAAAACCAACTGTAGACTATTGGGCCTTAAATAAAGTAACTCCACCACTGAATGCTGCTGTACCAGACATGGTAAAACTGCAACAGAAGCTCAAGTCCAAAACAGCAAAGTAGTATGCCACTATTAACATTGCCAATGCATTTTTCTCCGTTCCTCTGGCAGCAAAATGCAGGCCTCAGTTTGCCTTCATGTAAAGGGGTGTGCAGTACACTTAAAACCAACTGCCTCAAAAATAAAAGCACAGTCCTACCATCTACCAGAAACTGATCCAAACTGCACTAAAAAAACCCCCAAATTCCAAAACATCTGCAGTACAGCAATAACATCATTATATATAAAAACACTGCAGCAAAAGTATTTAAAAAAAAATCATCCAGATTCTCCTAAGTACTAGTTTTGCTATCAAAAAAACCAAACTTAAAAACCTACTCAAAAAATCCAGTTTCTAAAACTTCAGTAAAAAAAAAAAAACAGCATCAAATTTCCACTAATGTCATTAACAATATCACAGCAATATCTCCACCAACCAAAAAAAAAAAAAAAAAAAGCCCACAAGCTTTTCTAACCATGAGAAGCATTTAAAAAATACACATTCCTAAGCACAACCAAATTGTAAACCCTCTCTACCTAGTTACCCACAAAAAAACCACTTTCCAATAAAACCCTTAACAGCAACACACCTTTGCCCAAATCAAACAAAAAATTGCTCTCACCACAGCCCTTAGCCCAATCAAAACAAACCCAAATGTAAAAAACATACTCTACTCCGCAGCCGGGAGCCAGAGTCTGCCCTAAGACCTTGAACAAAAAATGCCTGGGGAGGCTCAAAGCCAGCCACTAGAATTCTGAAGTCAAAACTACAAAAAGTCTAAACCCAACCACACTCCAACAGGGAGGGAAATTTTAGCAGCCTATAAAAACATCCAAACTGCTTCAAAAATAATGAACACTAAAGCACAATTCCTCCTAGCACCCCAACTACCAGTGCTAAAGTAAATATTTAAAGCAAATTTCCCTCTACCCACCATACCACCAATGCCACATAAAGTAAATAAATTACTCTCATCACACAGCACAGAATTTTTAGTTAAAAATCTAAATCACCCTGAAATTTTAAAAATAATTACAAATTAACCTAAAAGTAAAACCTTCAGTCTCATAGATTAAAAAAAACAAAGCCAAATAACGCCTACTGAAAGAACTCCTCCGTAAAACCAACTACCAGCAAAAAACCACACTATGCTCTTTTCACTGACAATTCCTGTCACATCATAAAAACAACCCAAAAGTAAAAAACAGCCGTATAAAACCCCACACAACAAATTGCATAGGCTAATTAAAAAAAATGAAGCAAACTTACTAAACTCAAAGCTGATTAATTACCTCTAAAACATAAAAATAAAAAGAATAAAAAGTAACCAAACCTGTACCTCTAATTCATAAAGAGTAGCCAAAACTCCATAAAAATATTTTTAAAAAGTAAAAAAAAACCCAACTAGCAGCATAAAAAAACCCCAGTGTAAGCTGCTAGGAAATAAATACATTGCTACCAGAATAAAAAAACTACCTATAAAAGTCCACTTTATAAGTGCCCATATCCCTAAAAATAAAACTAATAAAAAGGACCAAGCAATGAACAAATAAATCAAACTACAAAAATAAAAGTATCTAAACCAGATTTAAATTAGCAACTCAAAAATGTTATTCCTAACTCAAGAATTTCATGATGCCTCAAGGCATCAAAGGAAATATACCCCCTATAAATAAACACAAAGCCAGTAAATAAATCTAACCATAAACCGTATTTCTCAAGTTATCCATGACTATAACACGTGTACTACAATCAAACAAGCCAAGCAAATAAAGCCCCTGTAGTATAGTAAACAATAATCCAAATGTAAGTATAAAAATCCCTTTCAAATTAATTACATTACACTGCCCCAAACACACCAAAATAAACACATGAGTACTCACAATGATAAAAACCACTACAAAATAACTAAAACCTGTGCTGTACCTTATGCTACAGCCCGTAACACATGTTCTAAGCCTTAAAAACCAAATTCTCTAAAAACTTAATATCCCTACAAAAATTAAATCAAACAATAAAACTCATTTCAAAAATAGTCTTATCAACACCTGGGCTAGGGGAACATAACATTAAATAAATATACCACATTACCTACCATACACCAGCTGCCAGGAAAGTAAATAAATTACAAAGAACTGTTAAAAACCGTCTTAAAAACGTGAAATAAAAAATATTTCAAAAATTAAAAGCAACATCTAACAAAAGCCACCTAATTAAATAACACCAAAAGTTCACCAACAAAAAAAACCCCGCCCAGTCTGTACTCCTGCATACAGTAAATAAAATTCCTGTAATACATATTAAAAAATATTTGAAAAACCAATTTAAATCAATTCTGCCTCAAGTACAAACAAACCCATCCATAAAATTGTCTTTATTCAAAAACCAAATTATGCATTATACATAATGCAAAAAAAACCTCACAATAAAACAATGTGTACGTCAAAACATTTAAACTGTTAAGCAAAATCCATTTGTCAATATCACTTTTTATTTAATGTCACTACCATTATCTGTAGATAACTATATATTTTTATAGATGTATGCATTTATAATGTATGTGTTTATAAAGTTAGAATTCAATTAGCTTCAGTAAGTTAATGATATAGTAATAAAGAGTAGAATGTCCTAATATGACTATAATACTTGTATCCCAAATCATCTGTCCTATAGGTGCTATGTGTTTTGTACCTTTAAAACTAATTCTAAAACTAAAACAAAAAAACAAAAAAGAACACATGGAGTTTTTTTAAAAAAGAATGTTCACTCGTCTCCATTATTTTTTCCTCAAAACTGTGTATGTTCATCGAATGCATAAATAACAGGAAAAAAAAAAGTGTTTTTTTCTTTTAAATTATCTAGCTAACTAAAACAAAAAAAACCCAACTTCCTGAACTAGTGTTTTTTCGCTTTTTCGTAAAACTATTTAAATCTACTCTAAACTAAAAAAAAAAAAACATAAAAAACCCACCAAAATTTTCTACCTGAATCTCACTGGGCCTGAACTTCAACATTTCCAGCACCAACAAAAATAAAAATAATAAAAACCCATAAGAACAAAATAACTCCTGACAAAAAGTATCAATTTTGCCATCCCTCTTCAGAACAGCAAAAACTTTTATTATTTCATTTCATAATATTCATAACTTGAGCTTCTAAACATTTTCTCTGTTAAATAAATAGTTTTCTCCACTTTTCTCCAAAATAATTCTTTTCCAAGACCAAATAAAAAAAGAAACATTTAAGTTTTCTCTACAAATAATTTCCTCTAAAATTTACCCTAAACCAAAACTGGCACAAGCGATGAAATTACTTTGAGGACAAGATCAAAAATATAAAACACAGAAAAAAACCAACTACCACACCACCAAGAAGTATCAAAGATGACTTTTATTACATGTGATTGGAAGATACTGGCCAGCAGTTTAATGTACATGACACCATCCAGTGATCAGTGTCCACACTGCAGCCTTGAGTTTCTGGTTCCTCAGGCTGTAGATGAGGGGGTTCAGGGCTGGAGTCACCACCGAGTACAGAACTGACAGGGCCAGATCCAGGGATGGGGAGGAGATGGAGGGGGGCTTCAGGTGAGCAAACATGTGCAGTGCTGAGGAACAGGGAGACCACGGCCAGGTGAGGGAGGCAGGTGGAAAAGGCTTTGTGCCGTCCCTGCTCAGAGGGGATCCTCAGCACAGCCCTGAAGATCTGCACATAGGAGAAAACAATGAACACAAAACAGCCAAGTGCTAAAGAGGCACTAACAGCAATGAAGCCCAAGTTCCCTGAAGTAGGATTTGGAGCAGGAGAGCTTGAGGATGTGTGGGATTTCACAGAAGAACTGGCCCAGGGCATTGCCATGGCACAGGGGCAGGGAAAATGTATTGGCTGTGTGCATGAGAGCATTGAGAAAGGCACTGGCCCAGGCAGCTGCTGCCATGTGGGCACAAGCTCTGCTGCCCAGGAGGGTCCCGTAGTGCAGGGGTTTGCAGATGGACACGTAGCGGTCGTAGCACATGATGGTCAGGAGGAAATATTCTGCTGAGATGAAGAACAGAAAGAAAAAGAGCTGAGCAGCACATCCTGTGTAGGAGATGTCCCTGGTGTCCCAGAGGGAATTGTGCATGGCTTTGGGGACAGTGGTGCAGATGGAGCCCAGGTCGCTGAGGGCCAGGTTGAGCAGGAAGAAGAACATGGGGCTGTGCAGGTGGTGGCCGCAGGCCACGGCAGCGATGACGAGGCCGTTGCCCAGGAGGGCAGCCAGGGAGATGCCCAGGAAGAGGCAGAAGTGCAGGAGCTGCAGCTGCCGCCTGTCTGCCAGTGCCAGCAGGAGGAAGTGGCTGATGGAGCTGCTGTTGGACATTGGTGGTGTCTTGGCATGGGGATCTGTAAAAACAGTAATCATGGAATAGTTCAGTTTGGAGAGGACTTTCAATATCCCAGCACAGCTTGGTGGCACTTTCCCCCCACTGCCTGCCCAGGGCTCTGCTGCCTGGAGCTGTCCCTGCCTGCAGCTGCTTCCCTGTGCCCAGGGCTGGACCCTGCCAGTGCTGCCAGAGCCCAGCCCAGCCCTGGGGGCTCAGCTCTGCCCTGCAGACCCCTCCCAGCTCAGACACTGCCCAGGGGCAGCTCTGGCTCTGCAGGCTCTGATGGCAATGTCAGAGCAACCTTGAGGAGGCAGGAAAACCAACAGTTCTGCTGCCTGTGAGGGGTCTTGTGCTGATTTCTGTCACTGCCTGGTTAATTAATATCTGAGAGAAAATTGTTTGGTTCTTTTCTCTCAACCTGAAGTGAGAGATGAATATCTATGTGCAATTTCTCATCGAGCTAATCCAGAGCAGTGGATTAAAAAAGCAGAATTTATCTTTCTATGCTGCTCCTGTCTTGCTGTGCTCCCTGGATAATCTATTTGGAAATGCTCTAAAGTTAAAGTTCATGCTGGGAGCAGCTCTGCACAATCCAGCATCCTCACCACACAAGGAGAACACTTCCAAACCTTAGCAGCTGTCTCCTTCCACCCAGATCTTGTCCCCCAGTGCTGGGAGCAGCCCCCAGGGCTGGCTGAGAGCTGTCCCTGGCAGGCAGCAGAGTCCCTGCCCCAGCACAGCGCCCTGGGCTGCAGGACCCTGCTCTGCAGGACAGCCCTGGGCACCCCTGGCTGCTCCACACAAGACACAATCAGAGAATGTACTCACAGAGTCTGTAGGCATTGGCATGTTCCAGCTGTAGGAGATCACTGCAGGAGCTGCAGCTGCATTGTCCTGCAGCCAGAGGTTCCTGTGCCAAGGGCTGGGAGTGATTCTCCCGCAGTCACTTCTCAGCCCCTTCCCAGCCCTGAGTGATTGAAGCTCTCTGTGCCTGTGTGCTGTGCCCGGGCTGGCTGCAGGCAGTGCCCCAGCCCTGCTGGGCTGGGAGAAGAGCTGCTCAGCAAGAGAAATGTGTTTTTAAGCTCTTCTTGGTTGCCAGGAGCTGCCTCTGTGCCAGGAGCACAGCCCAGCTCAGCAGCACAGACACAGCACAAGGACTTTAATGAGCCTCTTGGGGCTTGTGCTGAGGCCCTGAACATCAGTCCCTCAGAGGGAGATGAAGAAACCTCTCAAGAGCTCCAAGTCAGAATCCAACTCCAAAGTTTCCTGAAGTTTTAATGGGTCCCACTGAGGGACACAACAGAGAAAGTGTCCCCAGGCCCCAGGCAGAGCAGAGAACTGCAGGCAGTGATGACAGGTGGGGACAAAGAGAAGCCAAGTCCTGGTGTCCTGGGGCACAGCAGCCTCTGTGCCACCAAGGGCTGTGAGGAGACACCTTGTCCTGAGGCCCTGGGGCCTCCTGGCACAGCCCCAGCAAGGCTGGGCACTGTCAGCCCCTTGTCCTGCCCTCAGCATCCCCCTCCCATGCCAGTGGCCTCAAGGATGTGCTGGAAGGAGTCCCTGGGGAGCCTTGGTCAGGAATGGCCCTGGGGGGCTCCTTAATGCTCCCAGGGACTGCAGGTTTTCAAAGGACTTTGGTTTTTACTTTTGCCTTGGAGTCTCTGAGTGGTCTCTGCAATCCTGGCCTCCAATTATCTGCTTTAATTAGTCCCTTGAGAGGCTTTGTCAGTAACAACACTCAGTGAGGCTCATTAATGCTTCAGAGTACTTCAGTTATTTAAAGGAACTTGGTGTTTCCTCTTTAAGAGTGACTCTTATGAGAGGTTTGTGAAATGATGGCCACATGATTATTATCTACTTTAACAAGTCCCTTGGGATTCCTAGTCAGTAAAAACAGTCCGTGTGTCTCATTAATCCTTCAGGCTACTCAAAGTTTAATAAAGAACTATTTTTTTGCTCAGAGTGTAACTGGTTCATGGAAACATGTCATCCAATTATCTGCTTTAATGAGTCCCTTGAGATTCTCAGCCAGTAACAACACTCAGTGGGGCTAATCAATACTTCAAGGTACTCAGGGTAATTTAAGTACTTCTTTGTGCCACTGAGTCTCTGAGAAGTTTTTGTGCAATCCTGGACTCCAGTTCTCTCTTCTAAGGACTCCATGAGGAGCCTGTGTTGGGGATGGACCTCACTGTGGTGGATGGACATCAGTGGGACCCACTAATGCTTCCAGACACTTTGGGTGTCTCTCTCACTTGGACTCATGTGCGATCTCTTCTCCTCTCAGGCCCTGAGGTTCCAGGGCTCAGCACCAAATGCACCACGGGCCTCATTAGGATCAAACAAGTCCTGACAAACCATGGCTGTGCCTTGATTTCCCTCTGGTCTGCTGCAGTTCAGTAGGAAGTCTTTTTGTCTAGAGTTATGGAGAAATATTTCAAAGGGCTTCTAAGAAATCCACATTCATATTTTCAGTGATGTATTTTATTACTGTTTTCATTACAGAAGGGGTGATTGCAGGGTTAATCCCAAGGAGGTCTGGCCTGCTCAGAGATGCTGTGCCTTGAGATCTGACCTTGTGTAGACAACCCTGCTCCACACTCCCCAACCACATCCTGTCTCTCCTCACTCACCTGGAAGCTGCTTTACTTGCAGAACTGGCTGCACTCAGGCAAAGAGGGGTTTTCTTCCTTTCTTAGCAATCTAAAACTCTAAGTTTCAGATAATCTGCTCAAGTGTGTGCCAAGCCCAAGGTGCCACCAAGGAGGTTCCCCTTCCCCAAGGCAGAACCATGCAAGGAATGATTTAGACACACAGGAAGTTCTGCAATAAACACAAATCCAGAGTTGGCTGAAGGCAGAATTAGACCAACTCCTGAAGGACAGACAAGCTTTGAACTCCTTGCAGCTCCAAGCTGCAGGTGGGTTGTTGGGAGGTGTGTGAGTGAGGCCAGAGTGAGGGCAAGGGAAATGCAGAGAGCCCTGGAAGTGCTTCTGTGCAGACAGGCTGTGGGGAAGGGCACTGCAGGCCTGGGCTGGGCCAGGAGTGAGGCTGGATCATCATGCCAAGCTGCCCTGGGCCATGGCAAGGGGCTGTGGCCATGGCCAGTGGCCTGAGCCCACTGCCTGGGCCCCTTGCTCAGGGCTGGTGTCAGTGGCCAGAGGCAGAGGGGATCCCTTGCTGGGGGCTGTGCCATGGCCACCTGCCCTGTGCCGCGCTGGCTGCTCAGGCGCCGCGGAACCAGCAGCAAACGCCACTGCCAGGGCCAAAGGCAGCTCAGGCAGACAGAAAGGGGCAGTTTCTGCCTGAAATGTCCTGAAACCTGAGATGGGATCAAATACAATGACGGGGCCATGGCCAGACTCTCATGTTCTTCAATCCCACCTCACATCATTGCCAGGGGCAGGGACAGGGACAGGTGACTTCCCAGCGTGGATCACAGTGAATGTGGGTCACCAGAGCTCCTCCCAATGTGGGTCCTCTGATGGGGGATGAGGTTGAAGATGCACATAAAGCTCTTCCCACAGTCGGGGCACTCGCAGGGCTTCCCTTACAGGTGCCTCCTTTGGTGTCTGGTCAAGTGGGAGCTGTGAGTGAAGCTCTTCCCACACTGGGGACACTCGTAGGGCCTCTCCCCAGTGTGGATGTGCCGGTGTCTGACGAGGTTGTTGTGCTTGAAGCCCTTCCTGCAGTCGGGGCAGTGGAAGGGCCTCTCCTCTGTGTGAATGCGCTGGTGCAGGAGGAGTGCTGGCATGTGACTGGGATCATACTGGAGCTTACTGGGCTCATGCTGGTGTTGCAAGAGAGCAAGTGGGATCACACTTTGGGCTACTGGGAGCAACAGAGAAACTGGGATCATGCTGTAAGAAAATTGGAGGAAACTGGGAATGACTGGATGCATGCTGGAGGCAACTGGGATATACTGGGCGTGACCTGGATCCTACTGGCATAACTTAGGAGCACCTTACTGGGATCACTGGGAGTGTCTGGGAATGACTACAAACATGCTGAGGGCAACTGGGATATACTGGGAGTGTCTGTAACCATACTGGGGATGACTGGGAACACACTGGAAACAATGGGGACCATGCTGGGAAGAACTGGGACCCCATGCTGGGGTAAACTGGGAGCGAGTGGGAATTACTGGGTCTACACTGGTGGCAACTGGGCATGACTGGGACTGTGTTGGGAGGAACAGGGAGCAACTGGCACCATGCAGGGGGACAAGGGGCTGGAATCATACTGGAACATACTGGCAGCAACTGGGACTGCACTGAGTGTGACTGGGAGTGATTGGAGCAACTGGGATCAGACTCGATGAAACTGAGAACAACTGGGAGTGACTGGGAACATGCTGGGAGAAACTGGGATATAATGGGAGAGACTGAAAATCATAGTGGGGGTAAATGGGAGCAACTGGAACCAGGCTGGATGATAATGGGAGCAGCTGTGCCCATGCTGGGGTCATACTGGGATCCTACTGGAACCAGACTGGGATCATACTGGGAGTGACTGGAATAATACTGGGAATATCTGAGAGTGACTGGGATCATACTGGAACCAGACTGGGAGTGACAAGAAGGGTGCTGTGACTGTAACCATACTGGGAGTGACTGGGTCCTACTGGGATCATCCTTGGAGCACTGGGATTACAGCAGGTGTGAATGGATCCTGACTGGGGCTTACTGGGAGCTACTGGGCCCATGTTGGGAGGAAAATGTGGACACCTTGGGAGCAACTGGGAGGTCCTGGAACCATGCTGAGGGGACTGAGACCACAACTGGGGAAACTGGATTCATACTGGGAGAAACTGGGACTGTACTTTGAGCATACAACAAAAACTGGGATCATGCTGGAGGAAATTTGGAGTAATTGGGAAAGACTGGGATCATTCTGAGGTATCCAGAACCTTACTGAGGTGACTGGGATATACTGGGAGTGTCTGTAGCCATACTGGGGGGACTGGAATCCCACTGGGAACAGCTGGGACCATGCTTGGGACAACTGGGTGTGACTGGGACCATGCTGAGAGGGACTGGAACTATTCTAGGGACAACTGGGATCAAACTGGGAGGAACTGAGAACAACTGCAACTATTCTGGCATGCAACTGGAATCATACTGGGATCACAGTGGGAGCAGCCTGGATCTGTGCTGGGTGAGACTGGGATCACACTGAGGGTGACTGGACTCATACTGGCATTGACTGAGAATGGTTGTGAATGACTGGAATCACACTGTCACAAACTGGGAAAAACTGGGAATGACTGGGAACGTTCTAGGTGTCACTGGGATATACTGGGAGAGACTGGAAGTCACAGGGATCCTACTGGAGGCTACTGGGTCATCTTGGCATTGACAGGGAGACACTGGGATCACACTGGGGGCGACTGGCATCATCCTGGGATTACAGTGGGTGTGAATGGACACTGCCTGTGGGTTACTGGGAGCTACCAGAGCCATGCTGAGAGCCTACTGGGGATACACTGGGAGCAACTGGGAATGACAGGATGCATACTGGTGACAACTGGGATGTACTGGCAGTGACTGGGATAAAACTGGGGGCAACTGAACCTTGCTGAGGGAACTGGGAGTGCCTGGCAATGACTACAAGGGCAACTGGGATATACTGGGAGTGTCTGAGGCCATGCAGGTGGTGACTGGGACCACACTGGGAGCCACTGGAGGTAAGTGTGAGTGACTGGGGTCCTGCTGAGAAGACTGGGAGAATACTAAGGGCAACTGGGAGAACTGGGAATGCACTGGATGAAAGTGGAAGCAACTGGGACCCTGCTGGGGGCAAATTGTATCATAATGGGCAATGACTGGGAGTGACTGGGCTCATACTGGGACTGCCGAAGGAAACTGGAACCACACGGAGGGGACAACTGGGCTCATCCTGGGAGCAGCCACTGCCGGCACCGGGACCCCGAACCCCTTTCCCGGCCATCCCGCCCCTCCAGCCCCAGCACCCCCCAACGGGGTCCCGGCAATCCCAGGGGACCCCCCATGTCCCCCCGAGGGACACCTTGGCTCGGCTTTGGAGCCCTGCAAGCTCCAAACATCCCCCCAAAAACCCCAAACCCAGGGACCCCCCGGGATATTTGGGGCGAGCTCCCCCTCCCCGGGCACCTGCGGGATCGGGGCCGATGGTCCTGGGGGGCTGCGGGTTCAGGGAGCGCTGGAGCCGCCCGGTCCCTCCTCTGCTCTTCTTCCTCCTGCTTCTGCTGCTGCCGCTCCTCTTCCTTCCTCCTCCTCCTCCCCCGTTCCCGAACCCCTTGCAGCCCACGGGACGAGCGGGCATGGAGCCGGGACAGGTCAGATTGCAGAGAGGGGTGAGGGGGGATGCCAGGAGTGGGAGTGACTGGTCTGTACTGGGATCCTACTGGGATCATACTGGGAGTGGGCAGGAGCAGTGCGATGGCTCCAGCCATCCAGGGGGTATCCAGGTGGGATCCCACCACTACAGGGGTGGTTTTCCTCCCCGTTTTAGGGTGTTTGTGTGCCGCAGCCCCACGAGATCCTTTTAAGGGAGGATCATGACCTCTTTAAAGTGACATTTTTAATGTGGCTCCCACTCCAAGCCCTTGTAGAGGATGTTTTACCCCCCAGGGTGGATTTTAGGGATTCTCTCTACCATCAACGCTTTCAGAGCCTGCCGCTGTTGTCTGTTCGCAGGAAAACTCCCCTTAAAAGGACAACACCACTCCCATAGATTCCGGCAGTGGAGCCCAGGGAGGGGTTGGGGGTCTCGGAAGGATTTGGGGGTCCCGGGTGATGCCGATGGGGACCCTGTGCTGGGTATAAACATTTGTGGCGGTCCCCAGCAGGTTTTGTGCATTCCGGGGTTTTTGGGGTCACGATGGATGTTTGGGGGTTCCTGGGGGAGGTTTTACAGGGGGCCGAAGAGGGGGAATAGGCGATCCCAGGGGAACCCAAGGCTGTTTTGGGGAACCTGCTGGTGACCGAAATGGGGACCCAGTGCCAGGTATAAACCTTCTCAAGGAGGTCTGAGGGGGTATTGGGAGATCTTGCGGGAATTTTGATGTCCTGAGAGAGTTTTGGGGTGGTCTCTATGGGGTTTTGCAGACTTGAAGAATGTTTGGAGGATCCAGGGATGTTGTTGGGATTGCAGGGATGTTGGGATTTCCCGGGGGTTTGGGGTTACCCAGAGGTTTTGGGGTCCCTGGGCAATGCCAGTGACAGAGCTGGGACCCCGTGCCGGGTCTGAATCCTTCTCACTGCCCACGGGCAGCGTCAGCGTGTTCAGGGAGATCCTGGGGGCCTGGGGGATCACCCCAAATCCCAGGGGACCCCAAGACCTCAGGGACCCCTTGAACTCCCCTCAGCGCTGGATCTGCTGCAGGCAGGGGGGCACCAGCACTCGGCCCCCACCCCTCACCATCACAGGGGGGCAGAAACGGGGGAGGGGCACGGACAGGTCGGGGGACCCCCAAAGTCCTGGGGAGGGGACACGGGGGGACTCCCAGGAATCCCCGTGGGGGGATGAGAGGGGACCCAGGAGGAGTTTGGAGGGACTGGGTGAGCCATGGGGGGACCCTCAGGAGTGTTGTGGATGTGGGGAGGGCAAAGAACAGGGCGACCCCCGGAATGGGTTTACGGGGGACCGTATTGGACATTCCATGGCAGTGGGATAAGGATGAGATCTGCCCATGGAATTCCATGGGAATGGGATGGTACGTGAGATCCATCTACAGAATTCCCATGGGAATTGGACAGCGGTGGGATCCATCCTTGGAGCTCCCACTGGAATTCCCATGTTCCCAAATTTTGCCCTCTCAAATCCCATATTTCCAAATCCCACATTCCCATAGGATTTCTGCCCGCCTCACCTTTATGCTCCAGTGCCTCCCACCCATATCTGACACATTTCGGAGCCATTCCAGGCAGGTGTGCCCCAGAGGATTTGTGAATTCCTCAGCCTCGAATCTCCTCGTGTTCCCAGCGCCTCTTGGTGACCTGGGCAGTGCCGTCGGCCACCACGAATCCCCCGGATCCCGGCTGGAAGGAGAGGAATTCCCACCCGTGGGAGCCGAGCCGATGGGATCCGCGGACGCTCCCGTGGGACAGGAGGTGACAGCCTGGAAACCTCCTGCAGCGTGTGGAGACCTGGGCAGGGATTGGACCCACGGAGACCTCACGGGATCGTGTCCCGGCCCCACGGAGCCCCAGTGCAGCCCCACAGGTGCCGTGGCAGCCCCACAGATCCCCCAGGCCCGGCTCCCCGCGCTGAGCCCCGCTCTGGCTGTGCCGCTCCTGCGGCATCTGCAGCTCCCTGGTGGCCCCGTGCCGGTGCCGCTCCTTGTGCCGGCTCTGGCCATCCCAAAATCCCGGCTGGGCTCCGGCCGCCATCCCCGGCGGCTGCGGCTCCGCCCGGCCCCGCTGGCGCTGGCGGCGCTGGAAGGGGATCCCATCCAGGGAGCCCATGGACAGGAACTGGGGGAAGCCCGGGCCGGGCTCCGCCAGCGCCACGGGCAGGGACCGCAGGGAGAGGAGAACTGGGGGGACACGGAGATTTGGGGGCTGGAGGGTCACGGGGGAAGGAAAGGGGACACGGGGAGATCTGGGAGAGCAGGGGAGGGGCTTTGGGGGTTCCAGGATTGAGAAAAGGGGAGGCTGGTGGTGGGTAGAGGTGGGATGGGTGGGGTTAAAGGAGTTCCTGTACTCAGGAAAGGGAGCTCCAAGGGTCTCCAGCGTTTCCACTCCCATCCAAATGTAGGAAAATCTGAGATGTCTGGGAATATGGGTCCGGGTGTCCTCAGTGGTGAGGAAAGGAGGGGCTAGGTGCTGGGAAGGGAAGGAGTAGGGGTCCAAGGGAGTCTCTGGAAACAGGTGGTTGAGGAAAATGGGTCTCTGGTGCAGGGAGAGGCGGGATGTCCGGGAAAGGGGCGCAGGGGCTGTTGGTGCCGGATAAGGGGGTGCAGGTGGAGCCCATGGCCGGGAATGGGGGTTCGGGGGATGGCGGCGCCCAGCAATGGGGGTTCGGGGCCCCTCTTTGCTGCCCGCCAATGGCAGCCCGAGTGTGCAGTGACGTCACCGGTCGCCGGGCAGATCCCGGCGGCGCAGGGCGGGGAAGGCGGCAGCCAAAGTGCCCGAGGGAGCGCGGCGGGAGCGCACGGCGGAATTCCCGGGAATTCCCCGGGATCCCCTCCTGGCATCCCCCGGGACCCTCCTCGGCCGCGCCCTGCGGGACCCCCGGGCCGGGCTGTGCTCAACTCCCGGCGCCTGCGCTCCAACTCTGCCGGGAACCCGCTGGCTCCGGCCCAAAGCGGGGGAAGCGCCGCCATCCGCGGATCCATTTTTCCCTGCGGCTGCGGCTCCCAGCCCCGGCGGAGCAGGACTGGGCGCGGGGACTCCGCTCCCGGATTCCCGATCTCCTGCCCTCGCTCGCTCCTCTTCTGTCCCTTTCCTTCGGGTGATCCTCAGTGGCAGAGCGGCCGGAGAGCCCCGTGCCCAGCTCGGGTTTCCCAGGAAAGGGAGGCCTGGGGGTGAGGTGGCCCGGGCTGGCCGGGAATGGGGGTCCGGGGCTCCCCGGGCTGACGGAAACAGGGGATGCAGGGGCTGGGAGAGGAGGATCCCCGGGCAAGGGGGTGCGGGGCGGTGTCGGTGCAGGATCAGGGGGTGCAGGGGGTCCCGGAGCTGGGGAAGGAGACGCGGGGGGCTCCCAGTGCCCAGGAATGGGGATTCCAGGGGGTCCCGGGGGCTCCCCAAAGCCCCTCGCAGGGGGGAGCAGGAGCTGGGTCAGGAGCTGTGGGGAGAGAAAAGGGGCTGAGCCCGGCATGGGGGGACAGGGGGGAGTCACAGGCGCTCCGAGGGGGGACACGGGCCCCGGGGACCCCCCTGACCTTCTCCCGCAGTGGAGGCCGAGCCCCAGCCCCGGCAGACGGAGCCCAAGACGAAGCCCCCGAGCCCCGGCAGCATCTTGGGGGGGCGTCCGGCGGCAGCTCCGGGGGCGGGAGGGGCAGGATCCGGGAAAGGGCGGCGGCTGCCGGGAAGGGACCGGGATGGACTGGGACAGGCTGGGATGGACTGGGACACCGGGATGATACACCGGGATACACGGGCCCTGGACTGGCACCCACTGGGAGCAGGATCAGAGCACACTGGGACCCAGCAGGGTCCAGAACTGAGGAACAAGGATCATAGTGGGACCAACTGGGATTGACTGAGAGTGACTGGGATCATACTGGTGTAAACTGGAACCTTACTGGGCCAAGTGGATGTGACTGGGAGTGATTACGCTGAGGGTAACTGGGATATACTGGGAGTGTCTGTGACCATACTGGGGGTGACTGGGAACACACTGAGAGGGACTGGCAGTGACTGAGTCTACACTGGAGACAAATGATTTGACTGGGACCATGCTGGAAGAGACTGGGATCATTGTGGACTTATACTGGGATCATGCTTGGAATGATTGGGTGTATGCTGGGGCCACTAATGGCAACTGGGATCAGACTGGGAGGAACTGGGAGCAACTGAGACTACACTGTAGGGAAGTGGATCATCATGGCATCAGAACAGGATCATACTGGGAGTGACTGGATCTATGCAACTGGGATTACACTGGGAGGAAATAGGACCATGCTGGGGCCAAATGGGATCGTACTGGGAGGAACTGGCACCACACTGAGAGTGACTGGGATCATCCTGGAAGTGACTAGGAGCAGGCTGAGGGCAACTGGGACCATGTTGAGGCACCTGGGATATACAGGGAGGGACTGGAATTATGCTGGAGGTGACTGGGAGTGGCTATGAGCAACAGGAATCATGTTGGAAGCTACTGGGAGCAACTGGGAGTGAGTGGAAACACACTGGGGGTAACTGGGATTTACTGGATAGAGATCAGGAGTGACTGGGATCACAGAGCAACCATAAAGGAAGTTATGGGAATAATACTGGGAGTATCATGGAGTCACTGAGATCATACTGGGGTAACTGGAACCATACTGGGAGTGCCTTGGAACTATAGTAGGGGTGAATGGGAACACCTGGGACCATGCTGGCATCATACTGGATCATACTGGGAGTGACTGGGATGACACTGGGATCACACTGAATATAAATGAAAGTGACTGGGATCACACTGGGGGTGACTGGGAGCCACAGGGCCCATACTGGGAGTGACCTGGGCCCCCCTGGGGGAACTGAGGCTCGGGGTTCTTCTTCCCCAGGGCTGCCCCAGGTCCTGCTGCCACCCCCAGCCCCACAAAGCCAAGGGACAGGGGACAGCTGAGGGACACACGGCCTGGCCCAGGGACTCTGAGCTCCAGCACTCTGGGCTCTTGTGCCCGGGCTGTTGCCCTTGGGCTCCCAGCACAGGCCAAGGGGGAACAATCCCCTCCAGAAACTGTTGTTGGCTTTAAGCTTTGCTCTGGAACATTCCCAAGGAGCCACCTGCAGTGGCTGGAGCCCGGCCGGGTGCCCGGGGCCACCAAAGCCGCTGGGGCAGTGCCCTCCTGCCCCGGGCAGGGCAGAGAACAGCCAAGGAAAGGCTCGTGCTGGGCTCAGGGCAGGGACAGGGCACTCCCCTGGTGCTGCCACGGGCACAACAGAGCCGGCCTGGGGAAAGGATTGGCATTTATGGCCCATGGAATCCCAGCAGGGATTGCTTCTCATCTCACTGCTGTCATTATTGGATTGGTCATCGATTCAAATCATTTCCCCATGGAATTCCCATGGCAGTGGGTAGTGGCTGAGATCCATCCATGGAATTCTCACCTGACTGGGATGAGAGTGAGCTCCAGCCATGGAAATTCTCCAGGAATTCCTGCATTCCCAAGTCTCCCCATTTCTGAATGCCACATTCCCGTAGGAATTCCCCTTCCCCTCCCACACCCACCTTTGTGCTCCAGAGCCTCCCGACCATATCTAATGTCTTTGGGTGCTCTTCCACACAGGTGTGTCCAGGTAATGCTTCATCTGCTCCACCATGATCCCTTTGGATTCCCAGCACCTCTGGGTGATCCAGTGGCACCGTGGGACACTGCAAAGCTCCCGGATCCCAGCTGGAAGGAGATGAAATCCCACCCTGTCGTAGCCGTACCTGTGGGATCCATGGATTCTCCATTGGACAGGAGGTCACAGCTGGAAACCACCTGCACCATGTGGAGACCTGGGAACGAGGAGAGAAGGGACCCATGGAGTCGTGTCCCAGCCCTGTTGGAAAGCAGATAGAAATCTCCCAGGACCCCGTGCACACAGGCTGAGAGGCAGAAAAGAATGCAGGGGTTGGTTTGAAACCCTTGGAGATACATGAAGTCACACAGACATGAAGTAGGAATGTAAGTTTTAGTTTCAGTAAGTAAAGTACTGAGTAAATTTATGAGTAAAATTGAATAAAAATATGCCTTAAGTGCCTTAAGCAAAGAAGAGACTGTATTAGTTGATAGAAAGGCTCAAAGTCCAGTTTAAAGTTCAGTAGCATTACCTTTTACTAAGTTAACTGTCCTAGACATGACATAAACATACCAGAGCACTGCTGACATTGCTGGACAGAATAGACAGGCTGTAGGTGCAGGCCTTGTGTAGGAAATGACCCCATTGTCCCACAACTGTGTTAGACCAGGATAGGTGCAAAAAGACAGGAATAGCATCGTGTTTGTAGCTGGTTGGATGATTTAGGAATAGAATGCATTGTATCAGGGCTGCTGCTGCTGCTTCTGCTTGGGCCATGGGGACTCTGTGCTGGAAGGCATTTGGCATGATGGCTAATGGACTGTAACACTCTGACCTTGGTGAGACTGATCCAGCCATGTCACAAACGACTTTTCCAACCAGCAGCACCTCTCTTGTTCCTCGGCTGGCCCGCTCCAACTTGCCAGCTGTCCATCAGCAGTGTGCCCGCTGCTCCTGCGTGCTGCCAGTCCTTCCCTGGCAGTGACAGCAGGAGCTGCTCCTGCCGCCGGCCAGCTCCTGTGCCTGGAGTCCCTTCCCGTGCTGGCAGCACAGGCTCCCTCTTGCCTTGAGCCAAAGCCTGCCTGCCCCTTGGGCTGGCTTTGCCAGCTCTCTTCTTCCAAGCCTTTGACTCCCAGGCTTCTGCCCCAGCCCAGGGACATTTGTTATTTCCATCCCCTGCTAGTTTGACACCATGAACCATTCTGGTTTTACCTAAGAGGTGAATCATGAAGACTGTGGGTCTTTCTTGTCCACAATGTCCTGTTAAGACTAAGAACACGCTGTTCTTACAGCTGGGATTGTGGCTGTTCCTTCACCATTTATTCCACACTGCATGACTAAAGAAAATCTATCCTTTTTCTTACTAAGCTACAGCTTAGTGTAAATAAGGATTAAAAGAGAATGAATGTCATAATCCATTTTTATTTTTTGGTCACTAGTGGATACCTCCCTGAAGGATACAGAACAACTCAAAAATGTGCATACAATGAAGAAAAGGCAACACAAAATTCCCTCTGGATGATAAGGTTAGAAAACCTGTTTTAATCCATGTCACTGTTTCTCACCACATCTACCTCAACTGACAATAAATTAGGCTGATTTATTCCACACTGAGGCAGTTTTGAACATCTCCACACTGCAGGAATCCAATGGGGAGGAAAAGCCTCCCAGATCCCAGCAGAGGATGGGCTCCAAACCCATCCCAGGGTGCTCTGAGGAGGAAAGATCCACCCTGTGCCAGGAAGGTGAACAGAGCTTTAGCCAAGACTCTGCGCTGGTGGTCCCTGAGCAGCTTCATGATGTGGAGAAGCCCCACAAGTGCTTGGAATGTGGGAAGACCTTCAGGCAGATGTCCAAACTGATCAGCCACCGGGGAGAGGCCCTACGAGTGTCCCGAGTGTGAGAAGAGGTTTCAGAGCAGCTCCCATCTCCTCTCACATCAGCGCATTCACACAGAGGAGAGGCCCTTCCGCTGCCCTGACTGTGGGAAGGGCTTCAGGTGCAACTCCACCCTCGTCACCCACCAGCGCATCCACACTGGGGAAAGGCCCTATGAGTGTGGGGAATGTGGGATGAGCTTCACCCAGAGCTCCATCCTTATCCGCCACCAGAGGAGCCACACCAGGGAATGGCCCTACAAGTGTGGGGAATGCGGGAAGGGTTTCAACTGGAAGTCCCACCTGATCATCCACGAAATGATTCACACTGGGAAGAGGCCCTGCGGGTGTCACAAGTGTGAGAAGACATTTCACACCAGCTCACCTCTCCTCGTGCACCAGCGCATTCACACAGAGGAGAACCCCTTACCACTTCACCAACTCCAGGAAGGGCTTCAAGCACAACTTCAACCTGATCAGCCACGGGCACATCCACACTGGGGAGAGGCCCTACAAGTGTGTGGAATGTGGGATGAGCTTCAGCAGGAACTCCGACTTGATCCACTCCCAGAGCATCCAAACCAGGAAATGGCCCAACGACTGTCCCGCTTGTGGGAAGAGCTTGTCCAGGAGCTCTCACTTTAACAGACACCAACGGAGGCAGCAGTAAGGGAAGCCCTGTGAGTGCCCCAAATGCAGGAAGAGCTTCCTGCACTGCTCCAACTTCATCCTGTTTCAGAGAACCCACACTGGGCACAGACCCTGTGACCCTCATTCCCAGTCGTAGTCGTCTGCATTGGGAAGTCACTGGGCTGGTGGTCTTCTGGTTTGGTGGTCCTGAATATTCTTTTATTCATTTTCATCCCATTATAACAGAAAAAAAATGGGGTAAAAATCAATAAATTCAAAACAAGTATCTAAAGCCTTGTTTTTAACTAGGGAATCTGAGATTCAGGGGTATATGTTGGAGTATTTGGGGGTTTTGGGGGTATTTGATGTGATTGTCTCCATTTCATGGTGCTTAAAGAGACAAGAGGGTTTGATCTGTCACCTCAAAACCACTCAATGCCACTGAAAACTACTCAATCCCACCCCAAAATTACTTGATTCTTCAGCCTCTCAGGGTGGGATGGGGTTGGAAGGGGATTGGATGAAGTGGGATGAAAATCAGGAGTGGTGAAGTGGGCATTGGGGGGGTGGGATGAGGTTTGAGAGGTGTGAAATGGGGGAATTAGAGGTTTGGAAGGGGGTCTTATTGTCCAGCAGGGGGTGGGATGAGTTGGGGTTGAGACTAGGGAGGGAGCGGTGGGGTCTGGAATGAGACAGCCCTAGTTAGGGATGATGAAAAAAGGGGGAGCCTGTTACAGAGTGAGTTTTTGGATATTCCATGTTGCTGAAGAGATTTTGGCATATCCCATGTTTCTGAGGCACTTTTGGGGCAGTCCCCAACTCTTGGGAGGTTTCCTGACAGCAGCTCCATGCAGCCCCATTGCCAGGGGTGGTTGCCTTGGGCACGAGCTCAGAGCTGCAGCCACAGTCTGTTGCCTCATTGCTGGAGAGCAGAGAAATGATGAATGGCCCCAGACATCTCCAGGCTGTGTTTGGGGGCCAGGGCAAGTTCTGTGTAGGTGGGGCGGTCACTGCCCCAGCCCCAGCCACTGCAGCCTCTGGTCCTGCCCCAAAGTGGCTGCCAAGCCCCTGGCACCCCAAAAAACCCCACCTGGGAGAGGGACCAGAGCAGGTGAGGCTGTGACACGGCTGTGACACTGATACATCCCACGGCCCCAGAGCTCCCAGCAGCTGAGATGGGGCTGGATGCAAGACCCTGACTGTGATTTCTGGTTTCTCTCTTCAGAGATCCAAGATGTTATTAAACAGTGTTTGGCCATGCAACCCTTGCACAGGCCATCCTTACAAGACCTTTTCTGCCATCCTTGGATGCAGGGTGTTCATCTTCCCTAGAAGATGGGAGAGATCCACATGTGCACTATGATCCAGAGGCCTGGCAGGTAACAGCTCCACACATCTCTTGGCAATCAGTGGCAAAGCAAACCAGACTGCTTTTGTCCTGCCTGTAGCTTTGAGCAGGGGTCATCAGAAGGGAACACACAGCTCTTGGGCAGGAGCTGAGCTGGAGACCTGGTGTGGCAAGCACTGGTGGCCACCATCCCACCTGGTTTTGCTTCTCTGGTTCATTGATGCCTGGGGCCCTGGGCAGAGCACTGACAGCCTGGTCTGGCCCCCAGGGAAGGACAAGGAGCCCCTGGAGAAGCTGTACCAGGTGGGGCTGCTGCTGGAGACACCAAGGACAGCCTTAAGGACAACAATCTCCACCTCGACCTGGCCAGCTGAAGGATGATGGACTGATTCTGGCACCTTCCTCAAAGACATGCTTCACACCCAATTTGCAGGTGAGTCCACAGCCAGGGGGATGCTCCCAGATCTGGGCATGGCAGGGCCTGGCTGGGCACCAAAGGTTCCCCCGTTTGCTGGGGCAGATGCAATAAATTCTTCACTTGGCAGCCAAGCTGCTTTTTGCATTTGGGCAGCTGCTGAGGGGCTGGATGTGCCGTGGCTGGCTGCAGGCTGGGCACATGTCCTGCCCTCCTGCTCTGCTGCCAAGGGCAGCAATGATGGGCAGCTTTGGGCCCCGCTCTGGGCACGGCCAGCATGGCCTGGGCACCGCGGGCGGCTGGGACAAGGGCACAGGAGCCTTCAGCTGACGGGCAGTTTGTGGTTTCTGTCCTTGCAGCCGGGCTCTGCGGGTGCTGAGGCTGCTCTGGGCTCTGCCAGGGCTCTGCTGGGCTCAGCCCTGGGCACGGCTGGGCTCGCTCTGCCCTCCCATTGCTCTGACAGCTTTGCATCAGACCAGCCTGTTCTGAGCACACTGAGCGAGCTTTCTGCTTTTGCAGGTGAGGGAGACTCTCCTGCAGGCCAAGAGATTGCAGTTAGGGACACACATCCAATTGGCAATAACCCAAACTCTCCACAGTCCCAGCTGATAACCTGGATCTCCACAGGATGTTTTGTCTCTCCCACTCTTCCTTCCTTTCTGGCTGGAATTATGCAATTGCCCTTTCTTCCTCCTTTAGAAGTGCCACAATTGGCCAAACCTGGCAAGTGGGCCATGTTCCTGAGGCAGCACAGTCTGAAGTTGATGGATGGAGAATTGTCCTCCTGCACCTCCAAACCAGAGCAAAAAGCTGTAAGTTGGACTTTGTTTCTTTAGGAAACCCCTGACAGTGAAAAGGAAGGACATCTTCTAAAGGATTTAGGGTGGGACAGAGTTTAGATTCCCAGTCCTGCTAGGAGCTGGAAGGGCACAAAGCAATTTCCTGTTGTTTCACACCAATTTCACAGCAATTTTAAATAACAGTATTGGAGACAACCCCCAAAATCTTTTTAAAAAGGCTTACTGAGGCCAGTAAGATGCATCACGGCCATCAGCATGTTTACAATGTAAATTACTGAGTTTTCTGTTGCAAAAGATCAGTTTCCTTTCAATCCAGAGTTACAGAAGATATTCCACTGAAAATGTGGGATTTGATTTTATCTCAAATTTTATGTATGGCTTTGTTTGTTTGTTTTAGAGATAACATGTCCCAAACCAGGAATGTCCTTTGTTCCTGGTGTCCCGTGTGGAGCAGCCCCTTCCCGCTGGCTGAGCTGCTCAGGCAGAGCCCAGCAGCTCCTGGCCCTGCAGGGCTGAGGCTTTTCCCCGTTGCAGGGCACACACTGGTGGAGCAGCACTGCTGAACACGGGGACACACGGAGCAGAAGCAGCTGCCTTTGTCCACCTGCAGCTCCAAGGCCCAAACTCTGAGCAGACAGGGCTGGAAGAGACTGGCAGGCTCCCTGTGGGCTGTGCTGCCCCACTTGTGCCCAGCCCAGCTCTGCGTGGGGCAGAGGGAGAACAAGGGGCAGCTCCCTGCCAGCCCCCAGCCCAGGGACCCCTCCGGCCCCGGGGCTTGGGGCACTGTCAGCACCCGCTGCTGCGACCACGGCTTCTGCTGGCCCTGACAGCAACAACCAAACTGTGCCTGATCCCCAGGGAGCAGCAGCAGGGCCTGGGTCTGATCCCTCAGTCTGGGGCAGGGCTGCACAAACCACCCCCACAGCAGCAGCAGCACATGGAGCTGACTTCCAGCACAGCCCCTGCCACTGTTCCCTCCCGTGTGCAGTGGTGTCCCAGCAGCCTGAGGCACCTGGGACCCTCAGGGCCAGCAGGGACTGAAAATGGCAGCCCTGGGCTCCTGGGGTTCTGCAAGGAACTGAAGTGGGGACTCCCTCTCCACATGGAGCCTCCAGATGGAAAAGGCTGCTGTGAGCAGGCAGCTTCAAGGGCAGGGAAAGGAGGGTCTCCACCACTGGAGCTGTGCCCCTTCCACAGTCCTGGGCAGCAGCCACTGAGCCCCAGGGGAACAGAGGGCACAGCAAGAGGGACCAAACCAGGCAAGGTCAGAGCCTGGAGAGAGCGAGAGCTGGGAGCAGGAACAGCTGCTTCATGGCACTCTTGGAGAAAGCTCTGGGCTGGTTCAAAGCGCTGAAAGGCGTGAAGGGCAGAGAGGAGGCCACACCAAACAGTGCTCCTGTTCCCTCCCCCTCCCCTCTCAGTGTCCCAGAAGGAACTGGATGAACTGAATTCTTCTCTCTGAGTCGTCTCATTCAGTGTGAGCAGCTGAGCACCAGGAGCTGAAGGAGCTGAAGCCTGAGGCCACAAGAGCTGAGAAAGAGGAATTTTTTACCAAAGTAATGCTGCTAACATGGACCTGGCTGAATCCAGCAGATGGAAATCTTGGAATTGTGGAATCCTTTCTGTGGTAAAAGACCTCTGAGCTCATCCAGTCCAGCCGTTCACCCAGCAGTGTCAGGCCCACCACTCAACCATGTCCCTGCAGTGCCAAGGCCTGGACAAGAGGCCTGAGTGAGGCCTGAACAACCGGCCCTGAGCCAAAGGTGGCCTCTGGATGAACTTCCAACCAAAGGTTATCTTTGTGTCTGCTCACTAATGACATTTGCATGTTCATTAGCACTGTGATAGATATATCCACTCATTATTGAAACATATATTGACCTTTCTGTGTTTAGAAGGCAGACAAGGCCATGAAATCTTACATCTGGCCTTGTTTGGGGCTGTATGGTCAAAGTCACCTCCCCTGGTTCCTCCTTGGCCCTGGCCAGGCTTTGGGAGGAGCCCAAGAGGAGGATGAATCCAGATGTTCCCACCCCAGAAGCGCTGTCAGTTTGTTTATTCAGCACTCTCAGAGCTGGGCCCTCTCCCAGCCAGGCTGGAGCCTCACCTGTGGCTGGAGGCAGCTGCAGGAATTCCCAGTGTCTGGGAGAGGCTCTGCAGTCCTTGGCTGTGACAGCTTCCCCAGCTGATGTGTGGGTGTGGGTGATGGGAAAGTCTGAGGGGAACTGGGGATGGATCTTTCTCAATCACTGCAGGGCAATCTTTGGTGGTGATGGTTGGGTGCATTGCTGAGCTTCTCCTTTTGTGACTCTTTGCAGTTTTGCATGATAATAAATCACAGCATTTCTGAACTTTGTGTCTGTGTCTTTGATGCTGACCCTGCTCACGGGCAGAACAGACACTGCAGCCCCACAGAACCAAAGGTGCCTTGTGACACTGCGGGGCCTGGTGTGACCAAGGGCACCAGAGTGACACTGTGGGGCCACATGGAACCACGCAGAGAGTCGTGGCACTGCAGGGCCTCACGGAACCAAGTGGGGCCATAGTGATGCTTTGGGGTCTCATGGAACCAGGGTGCAATGGTGACATTGTGGGACCCCGGGGAACCAAAGAGCCATTATGGCTCTTCATGGAAACTCATGGAACCACTGGAGACCATTGTGACACTGCAGGGATTCGTAGATCCAAAGGTCCATTGTTTTCCTCTCCCTGGCAGTGCAGAGTCCAGACTCTCCCTACCCCTGCCCCAGCCCCACAGAGCAGCAGAGTCAGGTCTGGCCCTGCAGCAGGTGCTGGAGGCCGTGGGGGTCAGGGACAGTGACTCTCTCTGCTTCCTGGAGATTTTCCCCCTGGAAGTGTATCCCTATACCTGATCTCTCCCTACCAGCACTCATAGATCCCAAATCTCTGTGCACTGTCCTTGGCCCTACAGAATCCTGCCTGTCTGCAGGGCACTGGCTGGGGGCAGGTTCCGTTTGCATGTGGGACAAAGGACAGGTAAGTCTAAGCCTGATGGGTCCTGATGCCAAGAAAACAAGATAATGCTTGAACTATGCAAAAAGCTGTAGCTGAGCAGAAAGAAAGAAGTGCTTTGTAACAAGGAATGTGAATGAAGCCCTTTCCAGAAATCAGCAAATTTAGCAGAACAAGCTGTACTGGTTTGGCAGGGCCTGGTTTGTGGCAGCAGGAGTGCCACAGATGGATCCTGTGAGGAGCTGCTGGAAGCTCCCACCATGTCCAGCAGGGCCAGTGGCTGATGGCTCTGAAGGTGAATGTGCTGCTGCCAAAACTGGGCCAAGGAGAGAGGTTGATAATGCCTCTGTGATGACATATTTAACAAGAAAACCAAAACAAAGTCACAAGGTTTTTGCTGCTAGTCAGAGAAGAGGAGGTGAGAACATGTGAGGGAAACAACATGAAGACACCAAGGTCAGAGGAGAAGGACGAGCAGTAGCTGCTCCAGGTTCCAGAGCTGAGATTCCTCTGCAGGCCATGGTAAAGACCATGGTGAAGCAGCTGCACCCCTGCAGCCCATGGAGATCCACAGGGGACACAGAGATCCATTCTATGGCAATGAGGATCCACAGGGATGCAAAGATCCACCCACAGCCCATGGGGATCCTCAGAGATGCAGAGATCCACCCACAGCTCAATGGGATCCACGGGGATGCAGAGATCTACCCACAGCTCATGGAGATCCACAGGGATGCAGAGATCTACCCACAGCCCGTCGGGATCCCTGGGGATGCAGAGATCCACCCACAGCCTGTGGCAGAGGTGCCCATGCCAGAGCAGGTGGATGCCTGGAGGAGGCTGTGATCCAGTGGGAGACCCGGTGGAGTGAGGGGGCCCTGCTCCCAGGCTGGAGCAGCCTGTCCTTGCAGGACTGCCCCCCGTGGGAAGAGAGACCAACAGTGCAGCAGTTTGGGAGGACTGTGTGCCCGTAGCAGGGACTCACATGGCAGCAGATGCAGTAGGGCTGCAGCTGGTGAGAGTGGACCCACGCTGGGACAATTCACAGAGAACTGTCTCCCATGGGAGGGAACTCACAGTCTCACAGGGGAAGGACTCCTCTCCCAGAGCAGCAGAAGAAAATCTCTTGTTGGAATGAGAAAACTCCCATGCCCTGTCTCCCTGTGCACCAGGGGGATAACGGGTGACAGGAGAGCACACTCCACATGAACAGCATTGGACTTCTCGGGGGCAAACTGTGAGGGGGGCTGGGGCAGAGTGACCAACGCAGTGACCTCACACAGCTCTTCTGGGAATTCACACAGTCCCCCTGTGAGGTCACACAGCTGGTCTCTGATGGCACAGCCTGCTCTGTGATGTCACCACCCTGTGGTGTCCCAGCTGGCTCTGTGATGTTACAGAGATGGCCTATGATGTCACAGCTGCTGGATGACTTCACATGAGTCCACTCTGTGATGTCATAGCCCACTCTGTGACCTCATGTTAACAGATGAGAAATGGTCTACACCTGGTGAGCTTACACAATGCTTGTTCCTAAAAACCACTTGCCCATGGAAATCACACAAAGCCCATTGTGGTGGTCAGAGGCTGCCTGGGGCACAGTGACCATGAACTTATTGAGTTTCCAAATGTTCAGTGAAAGAAGGAGGGGCATCAACAAAACTTCAACAAAACACTGGACTTACAGAGAGCAGACTTCAACCTGTTAAGGATGAAGATTTGGGGAGCGCCAAATCAAGTACTGATATTTTTTAAGGAAAACAGCACTTAAAAACAAGGGTGTCCAGGAAGGATGGAGACACTTCAAGAAAGAAATCTTGGAGGAGAAGGAAGAGCCTGTGCCTTTGTGCAACACATGAGCTTGCAAGGAAAACAACTGGCCTGGCTGGGCATGGAGCTTTTGCAGGACCTCAGTGGAAAAAAGAAGATGCATGACCTTGGACAGAGGGGGAGGAAAGTCAAGAAATATTCAAGGATGTTGTAGGTCACACAGAAAGAAAATCTGAGAGGTGAAAGGTCAATTAGGACTTAACCTGGATGCTTCTGTTAAGGATATTAAAATTATTTTATCAATATACTAATGGCAAAAGGAGGGACAAGGAGAACCTCCATTCCTTATTAGGGGGGACATGGTTACCAAAGATCGAGGAAAAGGTTGAGGTACTTAACCCCTTCTTTGCCTCAGGTTTCCACAATCAGACAGGTTGTCCTCATGACAAGTGTTCTCCTGGGCTGGTAGATGGGCACAGGGAGCACAACAGCCCCCCTGTAATCCAGGAGGAAGCAGCTGCTGGCCTGCTGAGCCACTCAGATGCTCACAGGTGTCTGTGGGAGCAGATGGAATCCATCCTAGGGGGCTGAGGGAGCTGGTGGATGAGCTCCCCAAGCTGCTCTCCATCATTTCTCATCAGTCCTGGCTCACTGGGGAGCTCCCAGAGGACTGGAGGTGCCAATGTGAGCCCATCCCTAGGAAGGGCTGGCAGGAGGATCTGGGGAACTCCAGGCCTGTCAGCCTGACCTGGGTGCCTGGCAAGGGAATGGAACAGATCCCCTTGAGTGCCATCACAGGGCACCTACAGGATGGCCCAGGGATCAGACCCAGCCAGCGTGGGTTTAGGAGGGGCAGGTTCTGCCTGACCAAACTGAGCTCCTTTTATATCCAAGTGACCCACCTGGTGGATGTGGGAAAGGCTGTGGATGTGTCTATCTGGACTTCAGCAAGGTCTTTGACAGTGTGAGCCACAGCATTCCCTGGAAAAGCTGCAGCCCACGGCTTGGGCAGGTTCCCTCTTTGGTGGAGAATGAAGAACTGTCTCTGCAGATGACACCAAGTTGGGTGTGAGTGTGGATGTGCTGGAGGGCAGGAGGGCTCTGCAGAGGGCCCTGGACAGGCTGGATCCAGGGCCCAAATCCAACAACGTGAGGTTTAACAAGTCCAAGTGCCGGGTCCTGCACTTTGGCCAAAACAACCCCTGCAGTGCTACAGGCTAAGGAAAGAGTGGCTGGACAGCAGCCAGGCAGAAAGGGTCCTGTGGGAACTAATGGACAGCAGGCTGGACATGAGCCAGCAGTGTGCCCAGGTGGCCAACAAGGCCAGTAGCCCCTGACCTGGATCAGGAACCGTGTGGCCAGCAGGACCAGGGCAGTGATTCTTCCTCTGTGCTCAGCACTGGTTGGGCAGCACCTCGAGTGCTGTGTCCAGTTCTGGGCCCCCAATTTAGGAAGGACATGGAGAGGCTGCATCATGTCCAGAAAAGAGCAACAAAGCTGGTGAGGGGTCTGGAACACAACTCCTGTGAGGAGGGGCTGAAGGAGCTGGGGTTGTTTATCCTAAAAAAGAAGAGGCTCAGGGGACGCAAGGCACAGAGGTAAGGGCACAGGTTGGACTTGATGATCTCCACAGCCTATTCCAGCCTTGTTATTCTGTGATTCTCTGAAACCACCCTTGCAGCAGTTGCAGGATGAGCCCTGGGCCTCCTCTTCAGAAGGTGCAGCAGCCCAGGTCCCTCAGCTTCTCCTCACAGCCCCAAAGCCCATCCTGTCAGTCCTGCAGAGCCTCTGCAGCTCCTCCTCATGGCCCAGAACAGGGAGCCCCAGAGCCAGACACAGCAGCCCAGATGTGCCCCCCTGGGCTGTGGTGCCTCTGGCAAGGAGCAGCACCAGGCACTGCAGGAGCCTGCAGACAATTCCTGAAGCACTTGGAGGATGATCCTGCACCCCAAAGGTCATTCAGATGGTGACAACTCAAGAACAGAAACTGGGTGTGAGGCTAGAGGGAAAAGAGCCAACAGAGATGTTTGCATAAGAGGGGACAGGTGTGGGCAGTACAAAGAAATTTGAAACAGGAGGAGTACAGAAAGCAAAGGTGAGGCAAAGGAAATGCTCATGTCAATTTGGGGGTGGTGCCAGGTAGCCTTGGCTCTGATCAAAAATGTCTGCAGTGGCACAGGAAACTCACAGCTGATGGGAACAAACTCTCTGGCTGACTTCAGAGGCCAAGACAAAGCTGAGTGGTTTCCCTCCTGTCCCCTAGCCATTCCTGGCCCCAGGGGCTGATGACATTTGTGCTCCCTCAGGTCCATCTCCCCACACCAACACCATGGGGTGCTCAGGCCTGCTCTGGGCAGTGCAAACAGGGGCTCCTGAGCCAGTGCTGCCGTGTCTGTGCCTGCAAGGATGGGGCCCCTGTGTGAGCTGGGGGAGAGGCCAGGGCTGCAGAGGGGGGATGTTGTTGGCAGGTGCATGAGGACGCTCTGGGACGCTGCCCTGGGGTGTCCAGCGCAGTGGGGATGGATCAGGCCCTGCTCTGCTGCTCCTTCCCGTCTCCCCCAGGGACCTTGCAGAGCCCCAGCCATGCTGTTTGCCCCCAGCCTGCCCACGGCCAGCCTGGGGCTGCTGACGGGGCTTTTCTGTGCTGAGCATTGGCCTGGACATGTTCTGGAGAGAGCCTGGGCAAGGAGGCTGGAGCCCCCAGGCCCTGCCCTGAGGCGTCAGCGCTGCCCCAGCAGTGCCCATGGCCTGTCCCTGCTGCAGCCCCGGCACTGCCACCCCCAGCCCTGTGCCCGGCCCCGAGAGCACTCAGGCCCTACAGCAACACCAGGGCCAGGAGGGCAGCGGGGCAGGGCCACGGGAGCAGCACTGCCAACACCAAGGGCTGCTGCTCCTGGCCACAGCTGCTGTGCCAGCCCTGAGCTGCCCCCAGCTCTGCACACAGACATTGCTGCTGCAGCTGCAGAGAAGGAAACAAAAGGGGCATCTCTGCAGAAAACTTGGCGGGGAGATCCTTGAGTTCCTTTAAAGCCACCAAGAGCACAGCCCCTCATTGACACAGTCTGTGGCCACAGGGAAGGTGGAGAGAAACAAAATGAGAAATGGCACTGTCCCAGGGTGACTGTGATGCTTCTGTCCCCAGTCGTCTGTTCTGTGTGAGCTGTGTGTTCTGTGCCTTTAAGACTGGTTCTGAGAGTGAAGCAGAGAAAGAAGCAGCACACAGTTTGTTTTGAAAAACAATGTTCACTCCTCTGCATTTTTCTCTTCTCCCTCAGGACTGTGTGTGTTTGTCAGATGCACAAATAATGTCCAGACAGAGGTTTTTTTGGCTTTTATTTAGTCTAGCTAGCTGAGGCAAAGAAGCTTCCTGGACTGGTTTCTTTCTCTTTTTCTTGAGACTGTTTAAATCTACTCTGGACTGAAAAACCCAGAGAAGCACCGAGATCTTGTGCCTGTGGCCCACCGGGGCCTGGACCTCGGCATTTTCCAGCACTGAATGGACTGAGGCTGATGAGCTAACTCCTGGCAAGCATATTTAGTTTTGTCATCTCTCTTCAGAGCAGCGGGAAATTTTATTGTTTCATTTAATATTATTCATTCCTTGTGCTTGTGGGCATTTGGTTTGTCAAATAAATAGTGTTTTCCACTTTTCTCTCAGAACATTCTTTTCCCAGACCAGCTGGGAGGAAGGACCGTTGGGATTTTCCTCTCCAGAAGAACGCCATTCAGAAGTTTCCTCCAAAATTT
Organism: Sylvia borin; assembly: GCA_014839755.1. NCBI lineage: Eukaryota > Metazoa > Chordata > Aves > Passeriformes > Sylviidae > Sylvia > Sylvia borin. The sequence continues at coordinate 172,155 of JACEWE010000045.1, forward strand.
GCCCTAAACCAATACAATACATTTTTATTGTTGCACAACGTGGGTTATGAGAGATTGGAAAAAACATGTATTAATTATTGATTTCATTTTAGTTGTACTTTGTGTAGGAATAGTTAGCCATGTTGCTCCTTGATTTCCTGATGTCTCTTAAAATAGAATCCTTTCTGTGTTTCTGTTCCCTTGGCTTTTTTGAGGTTTTAATACCTTTCCAGTCCCTAAGTTTGTTTTGAAATGCTGCAAGCAAAGCTACAACACTAGACAGCACTGAAGCAAAGTATTTAAAATCCCTGTCACACAATCCAGTTATCGACCAAAACATAATGTACTGCAGTCTCTGGGAACAGGTCCTAAAAAGTGTAGCGCAAAAATATCTGTGTGCAGACAATCTCTTTATACAGCAAACCAAATAAAAACCCATAAAACAAACAATTCAATGCTGAAAAAAAAATAGCAGTAGCAGAGATTGTCTTCTCAAATAATGTAAACACTAAAAAACCCAGACTTGGTAGCATGTACACTAGAGATGTGGCAAAAACTTGTAAAACTTAAGCCATAAAATACACTTCTGCTTTATCAATAATAAAGCAAAATAATACAAAAACCGCACATACTAAATCTAGCAAAGAAGCTCCATGGATATGCAGGTGCCGTGCATAGTCCAACACATGCAAGAATTGCAGCTCTAAAAATATGTACGTAAACATTGAAAAACAAAATTAAAAAAAAAGAAAATCACCACAAAAAAATGTAAAAAAAAATATTCTCCATATCTTAGCAGTACAGGTCAGAGGTTCTGGTAGCAAACATAAATGTTCCCCACTCACCAAAAAATAAAGCGGCTCACAAAATAAGCTGTAGTTCCCCCTGGGTACTTGTAATAAAACCACACAAAAAAAAAAAAAAAAAAAAAAAAAAAGTCTTCTGATGATTTGACACAACAGCTGCATAAATTGTTAAACAGCAAGACTCAAAAAAAGAGTTCCACTAAAAAATAAGTAACTCCAGTTACCCAGGGGAAGATGGATAACCAAACTTAAAGAGACCCTACCTCTAGCCAAGTAAAAGATAAAAAACCCTGTGTTTTTTAAACTCTGTTAATTCATTAGCCTGGCACATTAAACAACAAAAATATAAAACCTTAGTTAACACTAGTGCACAGGGCACAATACTCCCATCAGAACATGGGAGAAGAATCTGTTTCTATTGCTAGTGTAACAAAAAAAAAAAAAATCACAGAATTTTACTTTTCTCTGCAGAAGAACCCCATTCAGAAGTTTCCTCCCAAATTTGCCCTAAAACAAGAAAATACTTTTTTTTTTTTTTTTTTTTTTTGCCCAACGTGGGGCAGGAGAGAGTGGAAAAAACTTGTATTAATTTTTGATTTCATTTCAGTTGCACTTTGTGTAGGAATAAAGTAGCCATGTTGCTCCTTGAATTCCTGCTGTCTCTTAAAATAGAATCCTTTCTGTGTTTCTGTTTCCCTGGATATTTTGAGGTTTTAATACCTTTCTAGTCCCTAAGTTTGTTTTCTTATTCAAAAATAGCTCCAGTGTTGTCCCTAACACAGAGCTTTTACACTAGAAGTGCCCAAATTAGAATTTCTTTTTGATTGAGCTCAATGATCATAATTTATAAAAATTTTATACAAGGTCTGGAGTTTGTGCCAAGTATGTTTAGTTGATAGTTGCTTCGTCCTAATCTGTGTCCTAGTTCCAGTAGCATGTTTTAGAGATTTATGAATAATTACATCCAGTTTGTTAGAGGAAAAATAAAATAAAAAGCTTTTCAGTCTTTTCTGTCCCTCTTATCTTTTGAATCAGTTACCTCATTTTTGGGGGATGTTCAGTATCCTATAAATATTAAAAAAAAAAAAAAAAAAAAAAAAGAAATTAACTTTTCTAGTATTTCAACAGTGAGCTTCCTCTATCTCATTTGCAACTTCTCTAGAGTGAAGTCTAAAATTCCCAGAGGGGCTGATGAAACTCCTGACCCAGAAGTAGACCCAGATGTAGGCCCAGGTGTGGAAAATCGTAAATAGTGTGGAGAATGGGGGGATATGGACAAAATCCTAAAAGAATTTTCTGACCCTATAACTTCAAATTTTCCATGTAAACACATTCAATACCCAACTGAAATTAAAAAAATACTTTAAAAAAAATTCTGGAATAATGACAAAAAATTACAATAAAATGAGTCTCCTAACATATGCTTATCACACAGTGCTAAATACAGCAAAGCAGCAGATAGAGGCAGGTGGCAGGGAGATAAATCAGCAGCTTCCCCAGTCACTCAGACAGCAGCTGAACCAGACAGGGAGCCTAAAAGAGCAGCTGAACCAGACAGTAAACCTCAGTCAACAGCTCCACCAGATAGGGAGCCTTAGACAGCAGCTGAACCAGACAATAAGCCTAAAACAGCAGCTGAACCACACAGTGAGTCTAAGACACTGGCAGTCGCCCCAGCAAAGAAGTGCACATACAAAACAAATCAACCAGTAAACAATAATGCAAGTAAAAACCCCTCAATGCCTCCCAACAGCACCCAATCAGAAGCCCAACCAACTAACACCCAATCACACCCAAACCAACCAACACCCAATCAATTGCCAAACCAACTGACACCTGATCAGAAGCCAACCAGACTAACACAAAATCAAACTGCCAACTAACTAGCCCAAAGTCAGGAGTACAACCAACTAACACAAAGACAAAAGCACAACCAGCTGGCACAAAATCAAAAATTACTATTAAGTTCTTTTCCCTGAAGGACCTTCAAAGCCTAAAAAAAATTACACTCGACAACCAGGTGAATCTATAATTAGTTAGTTAATCCATCTTTGAAATGCTGCAAGCAAAGCTACAATGCTAGACAGCACTGAGGCAAAGCATTTAAAATCCCTGTCACATAATCCAGTTATCGACTAAAAAATAGGGAGGGAGGCTACCCCTTGCAATCTCTGAGAACAGAAAAAAAAGAAAAACTTGTACAAATTAAGCCACAAAAATACTTTTCTTCTTTAGCAATAATAAAGCAAAATAATACAAAAATCCCTGTGCTAAATATAGCAAAGATGCTCGAAGCATATGCAGATGCCGTGCATAGTCTAATACATGCAATAATTGCAGCTCTAAAAACATGTGTGCAAACATTAAAAAAAATATTAAAAAACAATACAAACAAACAAACAAACAAACAAACAAAAAACAACTTTAAAAAAATACTTTCCAAATCTCAGCATTATAAATCAGAGGTTCTGGTACCAAACAAAAATGGTCCCCAACTAAAAAAAAAAACAAAAGAGCATTCCACAAAATAATCTCTAGTCCTTCCTGTGTAGCTGTAAAATACCATATAAAAATAAAATAAAATAAATCTACTGATGATCTGACACAACAGCTGCATAAATTGTTAAATGGCAACACTCAAAAAAATAGTTCCACTAAAATATAAGTAACTCCACTTACCCGGGGAAACTAGAGTCCCTACCTCTAGCTAAGTAAAAGCTAAAAAACCCTGTGTTTTTTAAACTGTGTGAACTCATTAGCCTGGCACATTAGAACCACAAAAATATAAAACCTTAGTTAACACTAGTGCACAGGGCACAATACTCCCATCAAAATGAGGGGGAAGAATCTGTTTCTATTGCTAGTGTAACAAAAAAATCACAGAATTTTACTTTAGTACAAACTAATGTTTGTTTAACTCGAAATAAATTAAAAAGGTACCCTATTGTGACTAGTCAAAAACCCTCATGCATTTTGAGCATAAACTTCCTCCAAAATAAATATTTCAGAAACACATAAAAACTCAGATAAGCATTTAAAATAACAACTGTGAAAACAACAAGTATAAAGCAGTTGAACACCTTGCCTGAACTATCAAAACACCCATCTGCTGTAAGACTTCTGAAGGGGGAAAAACAACAAGGACCAATTGCCACTTCAACAGTGCATCACTGACACTACAGAACAACTCAAAATGCTGTAATTCCCATCCACAAAATAATCTGTAAGCTAAAAAGCCAAGAAGTGGTCAACAAAACCCACTCACCCTTCAACAGCCCCATCTAGCCTGTGTGCAAATCTGAAAACAAAACAAAACAAAACAAAACAACTAACTGTAGATTTTCAAGCCTTAAATAAAGTGACTCCATCACTGAATGCTGCTGTTCCAGACATGGTAAAACTCCAACAGAAGCTCAAGTCCAAAACAGCAAAGTAGTATGTCACTATTAACATTGCCAGTGCATTTTTCTCCATTCCTCTGACAGCAAAATGCAGGCCTCAGTTTGCCTTCATGTAAAGGGGTGTGCAGTACACTTAAAACCAACTGCCCCAAAAATAAAAGCACAGTCCTACCATCTACCAGAAACTGATCCAAACTGCACTAAAAAACAATAAAAACTCCAAAACATCTGCAGTACAGCACTAAAATCCTTATATAAAAACCCACTGCAGCTGAAGTATTAGGAAAAAAAAAATCATCCAGATTCTCCTAAATTCTAGATTTGCTATCAAAAAAACCAAAGTTACAAAACCTGCTCAAAAAATCCAGTTTCTAAAAATTCAGTAAAAAATAGACAGCGTCAAATTCCCACTAATGTCCTCAACAAAATCACAGCAATGTCTCCACCAACCAAAAAAAAAAAACCCACAACCTTTCCTAACCATGAGAAGCATTGAAAAAAAACCACATTCCTATTCACAACCAAATTGTAAACCCTCTCCATCTAATTACCCACAGACAATCCACTTTGCAATAAAAACCTTAACAGCAACACACCTTTGCCCAAATCAAACACAAACTTGCTCACACCACAGCCCTTAGCCCAATCAAAACAACCCCAAATGTAAAAAACATACTCTACTCCACAGCCGGGAGCCAGAGTCTGCCCTAAGACCTTGAACAAAAAATGCCTGGGGAGGCTCAAAGCCAGCCACTAAAATTCTGAAGTCAAAACTACAAAAACTCTAAAACCAGCCACACTCCAACAGGGAGGGAAATTTTAGCAGCCTATAAAAACATCCAAACTGCTTCAAAAATAATGAACACTAAAGCACGATTCCTCCTAGCACCCCAACTACCAGTGCTAAAGTAAATATTTAAAGCAAAATTTCCCTCTACCCACCACACCACCAATGCCACATAAAGTAATAAT
>JACEWE010000045.1:177412-268583 GCA_014839755.1 Sylvia borin
GGAAAAAGGTTGCTCTGGGTGCAGGGAGAGGCGGGATGTCCGGGAAAGGGGCGCAGGGGCTGTTGGTGCCGGATAAGGGGGTGCAGGTGGAGCCCATGGCCGGGAATGGGGGTTCGGGGGATGGCGGCGCCCAGCAATGGGGGTTCGGGGCCCCTCTTTGCTGCCCGCCAATGGCAGCCCGAGTGTGCAGTGACGTCACCGGTCGCCGGGCAGATCCCGGCGGCGCAGGGCGGGGAAGGCGGCAGCCAAAGTGCCCGAGGGAGCGCGGCGGGAGCGCACGGCGGAATTCCCGGGAATTCCCCGGGATCCCCTCCTGGCATCCCCCGGGACCCTCCTCGGCCGCGCCCTGCGGGACCCCCGGGCCGGGCTGTGCTCAACTCCCGGCGCCTGCGCTCCAACTCTGCCGGGAACCCGCTGGCTCCGGCCCAAAGCGGGGGAAGCGCCGCCATCCGCGGATCCATTTTTCCCTGCGGCTGCGGCTCCCAGCCCCGGCGGAGCAGGACTGGGCGCGGGGACTCCGATCCCGGATTCCCGATCTCCTGCCCTCGCTCGCTCCTCTTCTGTCCCTTTCCTTCGGGTGATCCTCAGTGGCAGAGCGGCCGGAGAGCCCCGTGCCCAGCTCGGGTTTCCCAGGAAAGGGAGGCCTGGGGGTGAGGTGGCCCGGGCTGGCCGGGAATGGGGGTCCGGGGCTCCCCGGGCTGACGGAAACAGGGGATGCAGGGGCTGGGAGAGGAGGATCCCCGGGCCAGGGGGTGCGGGGCGGTGTCGGTGCAGGATCAGGGGGTGCAGGGGGTCCCGGAGCTGGGGAAGGAGACGCGGGGGGCTCCCAGTGCCCAGGAATGGGGATTCCAGGGGGTCCCGGGGGGCTCCCCAAAGCCCCTCGCAGGGGGGAGCAGGAGCTGGGTCAGGAGCTGTGGGGAGAGAAAAGGGGCTGAGCCCGGCATGGGGGGACAGGGGGGAGTCACAGGCGCTCCGAGGGGGGACACGGGCCCCGGGGACCCCCCTGACCTTCTCCCGCAGTGGAGGCCGAGCCCCAGCCCCGGCAGACGGAGCCCAAGACGAAGCCCCCGAGCCCCGGCAGCATCTTGGGGGGGCGTCCGGCGGCAGCTCCGGGGGCGGGAGGGGCAGGATCCGGGAAAGGGCGGCGGCTGCCGGGAAGGGACTGGGATGGACTGGGACAGGCTGGGATGGACTGGGGCACCGGGATGATACACCGGGCCCTGGATTGGCACCCACTGGGAGCAGGATCAGAGCACACTGGGACCCAGCAGGACCAGAACTGAGGAACAGGGATCATAGTGGGACCAACTGGGATAGACTGGGATTAGATAGAGTGTGGCTGGGGTCATGCTGATGGAACCTGGAACCTTACTGGGCCAAGTGGATGTGACTGGGAATGACTATGAGTATGCTGAGGGCAACTGGGCTATACTGGAGTGTCTGTGACCATACTGGGGGTGACTGGGAACTCACCGAGAGAGACAGGGATTGATTGGGACCATTCTGGGGCAGACTGGGATCGTAGTGGACTCATACTGGGATCATACTTGTGATGATTTCGTCTCTGCTAGGGGCCACTAAGGGCAACTGGGATCAGACTGTGAGGAACTGGGAGCAATTGAGACTACACTGCAGGGAAGTGGGATCGTGATGGCATCAGAACAGGATCATACTGGAAGTGACTGGATCTGTGCAACTGGGATTACACTGGGAGGAAATAGGACCATGCTGGGGACAAATGGGATTTGTACAGGGAAAAACTGGCACCATACTGAGAGTGACTGGAATCATCCTGGAAGTGACTAGGAGCACGCTGAGGGCAACTGGGACCATGTTGAGGCACCTGGGATATACAGGGAGGGACTGGAATTATGCTGGAGGTGACTGGGAGTGGCTATGAGCAACAGGAATCATGTTGGAAGCTACTGGGAGCAACTGGGAGTGAGTGGAAACACACTGGGGGTAACTGGGATTTACTGGTACCCATGGGGATGTTGGAATGATTAGCACACAGCAATCCACTCCTGGCTGCAGCCTCTGGAGATTCTTTTACTGCATTCAGCCAGGCTTGGATTTCTTAACAGTTCCTGGTACTCTGTTATGTTTTCTTGGGGTAGAACAGTAAACATGAATACCTTAAAAATGGCACAACTCCCCAGTCCAGAAGGGAAAGAAAGGCCAAGTCAAGTTCTCCAAACATTTGTCCTGCTTTGCTGCAAGAGTTGTGCTGCCCACACAGTGTGGAAAGCCAAGTGAAGGTGCAGTTGGTGGCACATCTTGTGACAGAAGCTGCACCTCAATCTCCAGGAAAGGTCCTTGAAGAGAACAGACACGACTTTAGAGAAGATTCCTGGAAAACTGAAACAGTTTTCCAGAAGTGAAATGAAAACAGTAATAAACAATGCAAGATGATTTCTTCTATTTATTTCCATGCTCCCCTTTTCCATGTTGCACTACTTCTCCATCCCATTCATTCTAAATGGATCTCACCTCCAAGACCAATGACTTACTGAGTTTCAGACAATGTAAAATACCATGAGCTACAGAGATTGCCTTCCCCTGTTTTTGTTGGAGAGCAATGCTGGAGCCATAAGTGCAGTGCTTGGGTCAGGCACGAATCCTACAGCCAGGGAACGTGCCCTGACAGTGTGTGACCCTCAGCAGGGACAATGCACAGCAGCGTTGCTGTGCTCAGGTTCCATGGAACCATCCCAGGAGCAGCTGCTGAGCTCAGGAGCCATGGCAGCCACCAGCCTGCTCCAAAGGCCCTGGGCAGGGTGGGCTCCTGGCCTGGCTCTGTGTGCCAGGAGCCGGCAGCGCTGGGTGCAGGGAGCCCAGGGAGGGCACAGCAATGCTGGGCTGACAAATGCTGGGGGGACAGCGAGATGGGCGTGTGCAGCCGGCCAGGGCACAGATACTGCCCTTTGTCCTTGCTGCCCTTCCCATCCCAGTGCCCCACAAACAGCCCCAAGGCACCCGGGAGGGACAGGCCCTGCTGTCCCAGGCCTGGGCTCAGGGCTTGGCCTTTCTGCTCCCTGCAGCCAAGCCAGGCCTGGCTCAGCATTGCAGTTCCTGCTGCTGTGCCCCAAGCTGGCTTGGCTGCTGTTGGAAAGGGACTTGACGTACCACGATCCACTCAGGCAGCGCATGGGAGAAAACAACAAATTTTAATTTCCAAAATTCAGGGAATGAGAAATATGGGATATCTTAAAGCAACATGGAATTACAGAAAGTCACTTCACAAAAGATTGACTATGAAAACTCTAACCTGAACTTCAAGTTCTCCGGATTTGGAGAAGAGAATGTCAGGAGAATAGAGAGACGGAGAGAGATCCACAGTCATGGTCTTGGATCCAGCCCCATCTCAGCTGCTGGGAGCTCTGGGGCCATTGGACGTGTCAGTGTCACAGCCGTGTCACAGCCTCACCTACTCTCGTCCCTCTCCCAGGTGGGGTTTTTGGGGTGCCAGGGGCTTGGCAGCCACTTTGGGTCTCTGCAGCAGAGGCTGCAGTGGCTGGGGCTGGGGCAGTGACTGCCCCACCTACACAGAACTGGTCCCTAAACACACCCTGGAAATGTCTGGGGCCATTCATCATTTCTCTGCTCTCCAGCTGTGAGGCAGTGGACTGTGGCTGCAGCTCTGAGCTCGTGCCCAAGGCAACCACCCCTGGCAATGGGGCTCCATGGAGCTGCTCTCAGGAACTCCCCCGAGAGTTGAGAGTGTCCCAAAACTGCGTCAGATACATGAGATACCCCAAAATATCTTCAGAAACATGGAATTTCCAAAATCTCCCTCAGTAATAGGTACCCCCTTTTTTCATCATTCCCAAACTTTGGCAGTCTCATTCCAGGCCCCACCCACCTCCCCAGTCCCAGACCTAACCCAAACCCATCTAACCCAGGCTGGTATCAAGACCCCCTCCCTAAGCTCTATTTTCCCCATTTCACACCCCCCAAACCCCCCCTCCCACCCATCCTGCCTAACCCAATGCCCATCTCACCCCTCCTGATTTGAATCTCACTTTGTCCAATCGTCTTCCAATCCCATCTCACCCTGAGAGGTTGTGAATCAAGTAATTTTGGGGTGGGATTGAGTACTTTTCAGTGCCATTCAGTGGTTGTGAGGTGACAAATAAAACCCTCTTGTCTCTTTGAGTATCAAGACATGGAGAAAATTACATCAAATACCCCCCAGACCCCCAGATGCTTACAAGTATTTCCCTGAATCCCAGATTCCCACAGAACACTGAAAAAGTAGGCTTGAGACGCCTTAGATGAGTTTATTGATTTTTTATCCTAATTTAAAAAGTTTCAAGTGAGTCAAAAGAATATAAGGGACCACCAAACAAAAAGACCACCAGCCCAGAGCCTTCCCATTATGGATCACTGGGAATGTGGGTCACCAGGTTGCTGCCCAACATGGGCCCACCAACGAGGGATGATATTGGAGCAGTGCACGAAGCTCTTCCCACAGTCAGAGCACTCACAGGGCTTCCCTTAGCGGTGTTTCCGTTGGTGTTGGGTCAAGGTAGAGCTCTGGTGAAGCTCTTCCCACACTGGAGACGCTTAGAGGGCCTCTCCCGAGTGTGGATGCGCTGGTGGGTGATGAGGATGGGAGTTTTGCTTGAAGCCCTTCCCGCACTCGGGGCAGTGGAAGGGCCTCTCCTCAGTGTGAATGCGCTGGTGCACGAGGAGATCTGAGCTGGTCTGAAACCTCTTCCCACATTCCAAGCACTTGTTGGGCTTCTCCCCATCATGAAGCTGCTCAGGGACCACCAGCTCCGAGCCCTAGCTGAAGCTCTGTCCACCTTCCTGGTACAGGGTGGACTTTTCCTCCTCAGAGCACCCTGGGATAGGTTTGGAGCCCCTCCTCCTGCGGGAGCTGTGGGGCTTTTCCTCCCCATTGGATTCCTGTGCTGTGGAGCTGCACAGAACAGCCTCTTCCATGAGGTTTTGCTGTGGGGATTTGTCCTCCCTGGTCTCTGTCCTCAGCTCCTTGTCTGGGTGAAGAAGGACAAGGAGAGGATGGGATTTGCCTCCATGACAGAGGGAAGATGAAGGAAATCCCCCCAATTCATCCTCGGCAGGACGGTGTTGGCAGTGGGGTTGTCCTGCAGCCAGGGGCCATGCTGGGCTGGGAGATGGAGCTGGGGAGAGGTAGAAAGGGGCACTGACTTCCTCCTCATCCTCCTGGCTGTCCCAGGACATCTTCCTCCTCCCTGCAGCCTAAACTAAAAACTTAAAAATTAAACTAAAAATGCAGCAGTAAAAAACAAACAAAGAAACCAAACCAAAACAAGACAAAACAAAAAAACCCCAGCGTCAGAATACTACCTGAAACCCAGTTTATCAGGGTGTTGGCAGCAGTCCAATCAAATTGTGGCTACAGTCCTCCTGGAGTGACAGATGTGGTTGTGTTGACACAATGCTCCTGTAGAAGGATGCAGTTTTCCTCTGAAGGTCCAATGGTGGTGTAGATGGGACTGGTCTTCCTCTGGGAATCCACTGGAAACAGGCTGCTTCTGGTGTGTTAAATCTCAGATTATATCCAGGTAGAAATCCTTGGCTCCTCCCTCTGGGTGAAGCATCTCCCAATGGGATGATGTAATTTTATCAGTCATGCAGTGAGACTCAATGGCCCATTTACAGAAGATATGCCCCTGGAGGGAGGATGGGTTGTGGAAGAGATAAAGAAACCTGTCCCATCTGGTTTTAACTGCTGGCCCATTAACAGAAGATGTCCCCCAAAGTTATGAGGGATGGGTGATTGAACAGTTCTCCCTTGTGACCTGCTGCCATGGAGATCCCCAAAAACACCTCCTGGGCGCCTCCCATGCCCCCTCTAGTGGCATCTGTGTCTCAGCTTTGGAGCCCTTCAAGCTCTAAACATCCCCTCCAAAACCCAAACCCAGGGACGCCCTCGGGATATTTGGGATGAGCTTCCCCTCCCCTGGGCACTTATGGGATCGGGGCCGATGGTGCCAAAGGACTGCGGGTTCAGGGAATGCTGGAGCCAAATGGTGCCTCCTTTGCCCTTCTTCCTCCTGCTTCCTGCTGATGATCCTCCTCTTCCCTCCTTCCCTCCTCCTCCTTCCCATTCCCCAGGCATCTCACAGCTAGCAAGAGGGGCGGGGATGGAGCTGGGACAGGCCAGAAGGCAATGGGGAGAGGTGTGCCTTGAATTGGCATCACTGGGAGTGACTGGTTTGTACTGGGATCATACAGTGACTGGGATTGTACTGGGTGTGTACTGACATCAGACTGGGATCATACTGGGAGCAGCTGGGCCTATGCTGGGGGAGACCGTGATCACAGTGAGGGAGACTGGGATCATCTTGGATCCATACTGAGAGTGAGGAGCCTGCATGGGGCAATTGTGACAACGTTGAGGGGAAATGGGACATACTGGGAGTAATTGGATCATGCTGAGGGTGACCAGGAGCAGCTGGGAGACTCTGGGATCATGCTAGGAGCAACTGGGTGGAACTGAGAGTGACTGGGTGCCATGCTTGGCATGACTGGGATCATACTGGCTGTGAGTGTGACTACATGAAGACTGTGAGGGATTAGTTGTGATCAAATGGGAAGATGATGGAAGGAGCTGGGAGGGACTGGGAATATGCTGGAAAGAGCTGGGGTACACTGGGAGAGACTGGCACTGACTGGAACAAAAGTGAGGCCGAAAGGAGCAACTAGAACCTTGTGGGGTGCAACTGGTTCGTACTGGCAGTGACTGGGATCAAACTGGGCTCATCTTTGGGTCATTTTGGGTATGAATGGACTCACACTGGATGTACCTGAGAGTGACTGGGAACATACGCTGCACACCATCCTTCGTACTGGGGGTGACTGGGAGCAACTGGGAGCACGCTGGGAGCAAATGGCATCATACTGGGACTGACTGGGCTGATCTAGCTGAAGGCAACTTGGAACATGCTGGGAGTGCTTGGAAGGAACTAGGATTATAATGGGACCCTACTGGGAGTGCTGGCATGTGACTAGGATCATATTGGAGGTTACTTGACTCATACTGGTGTTGAGAAGGAGCAACTGGTATCACATTTTGGGCTACTGGGAGCAACTCTCCATGTCCTCATGAGGCCCTGCTGCGTCACAATGGACCCTTGCTTCTGCAATGTAAGAATGCTCCCCATGTCCCTTAGAGACTCACAGTGTCACTTTTATACCCTTAGTTCCATGAGTCTTTGCAGTGCCACAATGGTCCTTAGGTTAGATGAGGCCTCAAGGTGTCGTCATGGTCTCCATGGCTCCTTGAGCTGCACTGCTTCAAAATGGCCTCCTTGGGTCCATGATGCCCTGTAGTGTCACAATGTCATTCCTTTGTCACGGTGTCAGAAAGGACCCTTGTTCTCATGGAGCCCCAGAGTGTCACTGTGGTCCCCTTGATTCCATGAGGCCCTGCTGTGGTAAAATGGCCCCGTGGTTAAACAAGGCCCTGCAGTGTCACAGTGGCCCCTTGGATCCTGTCAGTCTCTGCCTTGGGTTATAACCAAAGACAATGTTTATTCTTATTATCAATGTTATTTCTGTTGAAACCTTGTTGGGAATGTTACAAATAATGAGTCCAATTTCATAAAAATGTCGATTTATTTATAAATTTCGCAAAATAGAATTTATGGAAAAAGCCAAAATCAACTGGACATCATGGATCCCGGGATTGATGCTGGGTGAACCCTTGAACTGCCAGCATGCTGTATCCTCCCTGATTCACAAATTCTGCCCTTGCACAATCTAGTTTTGTACAGTTTTTCTTGCTCGAGGCAAAAGTTGCCTCATCCCATTGTCCACTGTTGATGTTTCAAATTGATATTTCTTTTCTTTTCCTCTGCTGGTCTGTTGAATGGTTTCCTAGGTAGTGTTGGGGCTCCTGATTAGATTGACAGGAATTTGGCATTCACATGCCCACCAGTCCAATGCAGATAAGATTCCAATCAGGTGATGATTGCTGGGTCATTGGCAGTTCCATCTCTGGAGAAGGCCCATCTCCTGGTGGGGACAGACTTCTTGGTTTTGTAGATGAATGGGTCTCCTATTCCTGGAAGCAGCTTGTAGTTGAACCACGCTTTTATTTCAAGGAGGAGGTGGCATTTGAAACAGTATATATTTTTATATAGGACATTTATCTAAAGAGAACAAATTAATTCCCCGGTATTCATAATATATGTTATGAATAACTGAGAGGTGTTTTTTCTTTATCTGTTGTAACTCCAGGAGGGAGGGGGCGGCTGCCTTTCTGAAAACAAGCCAGCTGTTAAAACTGGGTGGGGCATTGTTTCTTATCTCTGTTCACTCTCCCATTACCTCTGTGGGAATATTGTCTTCTGTTAATGGACTATTAAAGCTTACCAATGACATGACATATTACATCATCTCATTGTGAGATGCTCTACCCAGGGAGGAAGCGCCAAACCATTTCCACAGAGACAAAAAAAACCCCCAAGTGTCACCACACATGCAGTGTTCCCAAAGGATTCGTGAAGGAAGACTGGACCCATCTCTGGCCCCTTTTTTCTCCACATGATCATCTCTATTTCTAACAGGACCCACATCTGCCACTCCAGGAGGGCTTACTTTTGGACTGTTTCCACCACTCTGACCAACAGGGTGTCAGGTTGTATTCTGACTCTGTCAGTGATCTTTTGCATTATTGCTTTCATTTTATTTTACTTTTATTTTTTTTTTTTTTCTTTTTTATTTTTTTTTTCTCTTCCAATAAATTGTATTTCTGACTTGGAGTCTCTCACTGGTTTTGCTTTCAAACCACTCCAGTCCTAAAGAGTCATAAAGGTCTCCATTGTTCCATGAGGCCCTGCAATATCACAATGGACCTTTGGTTCCAAGAAGCTCCACTGTGACACAATTGGCCCCTTGGTACCATCAGAATGGTCCCTTTGGTTCATGGAGCACCACAGCATCAGAATGGTCTCCATGGTTCCACAGGACCCCCCCGGTGTAACAATGGACCCTTTGTTCCATGAGGTTCCTCAGGGTCACAGTGGTCTCCTTGGATCCACAGTGTCACAATGGCCCCTTGGCTCCAGGTGGCCCCACTGTCACCAATGCTCATGGTTCCATGAGGCTGCAGAGTGTCACAATGGACCCTTGGTTCCATGAGGCCTTGCTGTGTTACCATCTGCTGTGTCACCTTCTGGTTCCATGAGCTGTCATGTTGTCAACAATTGAGGTTTCTCAGTGTCACATTGGACTCCTTGGCTCTCTGAGGCTCTGCTGTGTCACAATGGCCCCTTGGTTCCATGAGGCCTTTCTCTGTCACAGTGGACTTTTGGTTCCATGAGTTTCCACAGTGTCACAATGGTCTCCTTGGATCTGCAGCATCACAATGGACCATCAGTTCCATGTGGCCCCGCTGTGTCAAAATGGATTTTGGTTCCATGCAGCCCCAAAGTGTCAAAATGTCCCCTTGGCTCCATCAGAGTCTGCAGTGTCACAATGGACCCTTTGTTCCATCAGGTTCTAGTGTGACAGTTGACTCCTTGTGTCCATGAGGCCACGCTGTTACCAAATCTCCAAAATATCAGAATAAGACTCCTTAACAATAAATTGGTTTTAAAGGGGCTATCATTTATTCAGGGCTGAGGTCCAGCAGGGGATAACACCAAACCTTATGTGGGCACGTGATTATAAAAGTGTGCTGCTTATATACAGTCACTAAATGTGCATTACAATTTACCCATTTTCATAAAACCCACTTTCGCAATTAAAAAAAGGGAAAAGAAGGATTTTCCTAATTAATGCATATTATAAAGTTGGCTTTTTTGCAAAAATTGACATGAATGCTATATGTATAATGTGGGAAGGTTTTTCTAGTTTCTTTTTAACAGGGTTTAAAAATGTTGATGTGATGAATATCTATATTTTTGAGGAATTGTAACATAGAGTTAAAAGTAAAAAACTGCTTTTGTAACATGTAAACTGACCATACCGGAAGATAGAGGGGGTCCTTCCACATTCCTGAATTATCCAGGTGAAGATAACGGTGAACCAAAGCTACAAGAGGGAGTTTATATATCTTCTGTTATCAGAAAATGGGACATGAGACCACCAAGAGGCAAAGACAGGTCAAAACGCAGAGAGGGGTGAGGGGGGATGCCAGGAGTGGGAGTGACTGGGCTGTACTGGGATCCTACTGGGATCCTACTGGGAGTGCACAGGAGCAGCGCGATGGCTCCAGCCATCCAGGGGGGATCCAGGTGGGATCCCACCACTACAGGGGTGGTTTTCCTCTCCATTTTAGGGTGTTTGTGGGGCCGCAGCCTCACGGGCCACTATTAAGGTTTAGTCATGAGCCCTTTAGGTTTTTGGGGTATTTTTGGGATGCCGGGGATATTGGAGTGTCCCGGGGGTTTGTGGTCACCCAGAGGTTTTGGGGTCCCTGGGCGATGCCGGTGACAGAGCTGGGACCCTGTGCCAGGTCTGATCCTTCTCACTGCCCACGGGCAGCGTCAGCGTGTTCAGGAAGATCCTGGGGGCTGGGTGGTCACCCCAAATCCCAGGAAACCCCAAATGCTCAGGGACCCCCTGAACTCCCCTCAGCGCTGGATCTGCTGCAGGCAGGGGGGCACCAGCACTCGGCCCCCACCCCCCACCATCACAGGGGGGCAGAAACGGGGGAGGGGCACGGACAGGTCGGGGGGACCCCCAAAGTCCTGGGGGAGGGGACACGGGGGGACTCCCAGGAATCCCCGTGGGGGATGAGGGGGGACCCAGGAGGAGTTTGGGGGGGCTGGGTGGGTCATGGGGGGACCCCCAGGAGTCTTGTGGGGGGTGGGGAGGGCAAAGAACAGGGCGACCCCCGGGATGGGTTTAGGGGGGGACCGGATTGGAGCTTCCATGGCAGAGGGATAGGGATGAGATCTGCCCATGGAATTCCATGGGAATGGGATGGCACTGAGATCCATCTACAGAATTCCCATGGGAATGGACAGCAGGTGGGATCCATCCTTGGACGTCACACGGGAATTCCCATGTTCCCAAATTTTGCCCTCCCAAATCCCACATTTCGAAATCTCACATTCCCATGGGAATTCTGCCCTCCTCCCCTTTATGCTCCAGTGTCTCCCGCCCATATCTGACACATTTCCGGAGCCATTCCAGGCAGGTGTGCCCCAGGGGATTTGTGAATTCCTCAGCCTCGATCTCCTCGTGTTCCCAGCGTCTCTTGGTGACCTGGGCAGTGCCGTCGGCCACCACGAATCCCCTGGATCCTGGCTGGAAGGAGAGGAATTCCCGCCCCTGGGAGCTGAGCCGATGGGATCCGCGGACGCTCCCGTGGGACAGGAGGTGACAGCCGGAAACCTCCTGCAGCGTGTGGAGACCTGGGCAGGGATTGGACCCACGGAGACCCACGGGATCGTATCCCAGCCCCACGGAGCCCCATTGCAGCCCCACGGAGCCCCGGAGTCTGATGGAGACACACAGAGGCTCACGCCAGCCCCTTGGATCCGCAGGGATGCACATCCCAGCGCCCCAGATGCCGGCGCAGCCCCACGGATCCCCAGTGCAGCCCCACAGGTGCCGTGGCAGCCCCACAGATCCCCCAGGCCCGGCTCCCCGCGCTGAGCCCCGCTCTGGCTGTGCCGCTCCTGCGGCATCTGCAGCTCCCTGGTGGCCCCGTGCCGGTGCCGCTCCTTGTGCCGGCTCTGGCCATCCCAAAATCCCGGCTGGGCTCCGGCCGCCATCCCCGGCGGCTGCGGCTCCGCCCGGCCCCGCTGGCGCTGGCGGCGCTGGAAGGGGATCCCATCCAGGGAGCCCATGGACAGGAACTGGGGGAAGCCCGGGCCGGGCTCCGCCAGCGCCACGGGCAGGGACCGCAGGGAGAGGAGAACTGGGGGGACACGGAGATTTGGGGGCTGGGGGGTCACGGGGGAAGGAAAGGGGCACCGGGGAGAGCTGGGAGAGCAGGGAAGGGGCTTTGGGGGTTCCGGGACTGAGAAAAGGGGAGGCTGGTGGTGGGTAGATGTGGGATGGGTGGGGTTAAAGGGGTTCCTGTACTTCGGAATGGGAGCTCCAAGGGTCCCCGCTTTTATCACTCCCATCCAGATGTGGGAAAAACCGGGATGTCTGGGAATACGGGTCCAGGTGTCTTCAGTGTTGAAGAAAGAAGGAGTTGGTGCTGGGAAGGGGAGGAAGTAGGGATCCAGGGAGTCTCTGGAAACAGGTGGTCGAGGAAAAGGGGTCTCTGGGTGCAGGGAGATGGCGGGATGGCTTGGAAAGGGGTGCAGGGTCTGTTGGTGCCAGATAAGGGGGTGCAGGGTGGAGCCCATGGCCGGGAATGGGGGTCCGGGGCTCCCCGGGCTGACGGAAACAGGGGATGCAGGGGCTGGGAGAGGAGGATCCCCGGGCAAGGGGGTGCGGGGCGGTGTCGGTGCAGGATCAGGGGGTGCAGGGGGTCCCGAGACTGGGGAAAGAGATGCGGGGGGCTCCCAGTGCCCAGGAATGGGGATTCCAGGGGGTCCCGGGGGCTCCCCAAAGCCCCTTGCTCCCAGGGGGGAGCAGGAGCTGGGTCAGGAGCTGTGGGGAGAGAAAAGGGGCTGAGCCCGGCATGGGGGGACAGGGGGGAGTCACAGGCGCTCCGAGGGGGGACACGGGCCCCGGGGACCCCCCTGACCTTCTCCCGCAGTGGAGGCCGAGCCCCAGCCCCGGCAGACGGAGCCCAAGACGAAGCCCCCGAGCCCCGGCAGCATCTTGGGGGGGCGTCCGGCGGCAGCTCCGGGGGCGGGAGGGGCAGGATCCGGGAAAGGGCGGCGGCTGCCGGGAAGGGACCGGGATGGACTGGGACAGGCTGGGATGGACTGGGACACCGGGATGATACACCGGGATACACCGGGCCCTGGACTGGCACCCACTGGGAGCAGGATCAGAGCACACTGGGACCCAGCAGGACCAGAACTGAGGAACAGGGATCATAGTGGGACCAACTGGGATAGACTGGGATTGACTGAGAGTGACTGGGATCATACTGGTGTAAACTGGAACCTTACTGGGCCAAGTGGATGTGACTGGGAGTGACTATGCTGAGGGCAACTGGGATATACTGGGAGTGTCTGTGACCATACTGGGGGTGACTGGGAACACACTGAGAGGGACTGGCAGTGACTGGGTCTACACTGGAGACAAATGTATTTGACTGGGACCATGCTGGAAAGAGACTGGGATCATTGTCGACTCATACTGGGATCATGCTTTGAATGACTGGGTGTATGCTGGGGCCACTAATGGCAACTGGGATCAGACTGGGAGGAACTGGGGGCAACTGAGTCTGTACTGGGGACAACTGGGATCATCATGGCATCAGAACAGGATCATACTGGAACTGACTTGATCTGTGCTACTGGGATTACACTGGCAGGAAATTGGACCATGCTGGAGACATACTGGGAGCATCTGGCAGCACACTGAGAGTGACTAGGGTCATACATGGGATCACACTGGAAGTGACTAGGAGCAGGCTGAGGGCAACTGGGACTATGTTGGGGCAACTGAGATATACAGGGAGAGACTGGAATCATGCTGGAGGTGACTGTGAGCAGGGAATCATGTTGGAAGCTACTGGGAGAACTGGGAGTCAGTAGAAGCACACTGGGGACAACTGGGAATTCCTGGGAGAGACCAGGAGTTACTGGGATCACAGAGGAACCCTAACAGATGTTGCTGGAATAATACTGGGAGTATCTGAGAGTGACTGGGATCATACTGGGAGTGGTTGGAACCATACTGGGTGCAACTGGGACAATGCTTCTGGCAATTGGCACCGTAGTGAGAGTGACTGGCTTCATACTGGAATCATACTGGGAAGGACTGGAGCCATAGTGGGAGTGACTTGAGATCATACTGGGGATAACTGGAACCATACTGGGAGTGCCTGGAACTAGAATAGAGGGTGAATGGGAACACCTGGGACCATGCTGGCATCATACTGGGATCATACTGGGAGTGACTGGGATGACACTGGGATCACATTGAATATAAATGAAAGTGACTGGGATCACACTGGGGGTGACTGGGAGCCACAGGGCCCATACTGGGAGTGACCTGGGCCCCCCTGGGGGAACTGAGGCTCGGGGTTCTTCTTCCCCAGGGCTGCCCCAGGTCCTGCTGCCACCCCCAGCCCCACAAAGCCAAGGGACAGGGGACAGCTGAGGGACACACGGCCTGGCCCAGGGACTCTGAGCTCCAGCACTCTGGGCTGTTGTGCCCGGGCTGTTGCCCTTGGGCTCCCAGCACAGGCCAAGGGGGAACAATCCCCTCCAGAAACTGTTGTTGGCTTTAAGCTTTGCTCTGGAACATTCCCAAGGAGCCACCTGCAGGGGCTGGAGCCCGGCCGGGTGCCCGGGGCCACCAAAGCCGCTGGGGCAGTGCCCTCCTGCCCCGGGCAGGGCAGAGAACAGCCAAGGAAAGGCTCGTGCTGGGCTCAGGGCAGGGACAGGGCACTCCCCTGGTGCTGCCACGGGCACAACAGAGCCGGCCTGGGGAAAGGATTGGCATTTATGGCCCATGGAATCCCAGCAGGGATTGCTTCTCATCTCACTGCTGTCATTATTGGATTGGTCATTGATTCATATCATTTCCCCATGGAATTCCCATGGCAGTGGGTAGTGGGGGAGATCCATCCATGGAATTCTCACCTGACTGGGATGAGAGTGAGCTCCAGCCATGGAAATTCTCCAGGAATTCCTGCATTCCCAAGTCTCCCCATTTCTGAATGCCACATTCCCGTAGGGATTCCCCTTCCCCTCCCACACCCACTTTTGTGTTCCAGAGCCTCCTGACCATATCTAATGTCTTTCGGGTGCTCTTCCACACAGGTGTGTCCAGGTAATGCTTCATCTGCTCCACCATGATCCCTTTGGATTCCCAGCACCTCTGGGTGATCCAGTGGCACTGTGGGACACTGCAAACCTCCTGGATCACAAGCTGGAAGGAGATGAAATCCCACCCGTCGTAGCCATACCTGTGGGATCCATGGATTCTCCATTGGACAGGAGGTCATGGCTGGAAACCACCTGCACCATGTGGAGACCTGGGAACGAGGAGAGAAGGGACCCATGGAGTCGTGTCCCAGTGCTGTTGGAAAGCAGATAGAAATCTCCCAGGACCCCGTGCACACAGGCTGAGAGGCAGAAAAGAATGCAGGGGTTGGTTTGAAACCCTTGGAGATACATGAAGTCACACAGACATGAAGTGGGAATGTAAGTTTTAGTTTTAGGTGAGTAAAAATATGCATTAAGTGCCTTAAGCAAATAAAAGACTGTATTAGTTGATAGAAAAGCCCTAAAGTCCAGTTTAAAGTTCAGTAGCATTACCTTGTACAAAGTCAACTAAGTTCTAGACATGATATGAACATAACAGAGCACTGCTGACATTGCTGGACAGAATAGACAGGCTGTAGGTGTAGGCCTTGTGTAAGAAATGATGAGCATTGTACCCACTAACTGTGTTATACCAGGATAGGTAAAAAAAGACAGGAATAGCATCGTGTTTGTAGCTGGTTGGATGATTTAGGAATAGAATGCATTGTATCAGGGCTGCTGCTGCTGCTTCTGCTTGGGCCATGGGGACTCTGTGCTGGAAGGCATTTGGCATGATGGCACGGACTGTAACACTCTGACCTTGGTGAGACTGATCCAGCCATGTCACAAATGACTTTTCCAACCAGCAGCACCTCTCTTGTTCCTCGGCTGGCCCGCTCCAACTTGCCAGCTGTCCATCAGCAGTGTGCCCGCTGCTCCTGCGTGCTGCCAGTCCTTCCCTGGCAGTGACAGCAGGAGCTGCTCCTGCCGCCGGCCAGCTCCTGTGCCTGGAGTCCCTTCCCGTGCTGGCAGCACAGGCTGCCTCTTGCCTTGAGCCAAAAGCCTGCCTGCCCCTTGGGCTGGCTTTGCCAGCTCTCTTCTTCCAAGCCTTTGACTCCCAGGCTTCTGCCCCAGCCCAGGGACATTTGTTATTTCCATCCCCTGCTAGTTTGACACCAGGAACCATTCTGGTTTTACCTAAGAGGTGAATCATGAAGATTGTGGGTCTTTCTTGTCCACAATGTCCTGTTAAGACCAAGAACACACTGTTCTTAGAGCTTGGATTGTGGCTGTTCCTTCACCATTTATTCCACACTGCATGACTAAAGAAAATCTATCCTTTTCCTTACTAAGCTACAGCTTAGTGCAAATATGGGTTAAAAGAGAATGAATGTCATAATGCATTTTTCTTTTTTGGTCACTAGTGGATACCTCCCTGAAGGACACAGAACAACTCAAAAATGTTCTGCACACAATGAAGAAAAGGCAACACAAAATTCCCTCTGGATGATGAGGTTAGAAAATCCATTTTAATCTGTGTCAGTGTTTCTCACCACACCTACCTAAACTGACAATAAACTAAGATGATTTTCTCCACACTGAGGCAGTTTTGCAATGAAGCAGCAGCGTGTCATTGAGACATTAATTTTTAAGAATTAAGGACTTTAGTTAAACTAGATATTGTTGAGGTAAACTTCCCTTTGTTAACAGAAGCCGGATTTAAGGAACTGATAAATCAGGAGGCCTGTCAACTTAATCAATAGACTCCAAGAACACAATGTGATCATAAATCAGATAGTCTTGAGAAAACAGGATCCAGGTGTCACCAACACTAAGAGGTTAAAAAGTCAAAGTGAGGAAGACCCATCTTACTTCATCATTTAGAGAGCCCACTCCATAAGAAGGACCACTGACTCATTTCAAAGAACAAACTACGGATGCTTAATTGCTTTTTGTATAATTACCATACGAAGTGGGGAATGGGATGGACCAGAGTTATCAATATGCATTTGTACTTTGGGTATTCAACACTCTTGTACATAAAAAGACCTGTAAATTGCGTGTGTGTATTTGGGAGCCATCCCGCACGCTAGCCGGCATCCTGATAAACATACACTTTGTAATTTCAAACTGTTAGAGAGTCTTTGTCCGTCATAGTTGGATATCGGTATTAGACCTATATCCATATTTTAATAAATCACCCCCCAAACCCATCCCGGGGGTCGCCCTGTTCTTTGCCCTCCCCACCCCCACAAGACTCCTGGGGGTCCCCCCATGACCCACCCAGCCCCCCAAAACTCCTCCTGGTCTCCCCTCATCCCCCCTCAGGGATTCCTGGGAGTTGCCCGTGTCCCCTCCCCCAGGACTTTGGGGGTCCCCCGACCTGTCCGTGCCCCTCCCCCGTTTCTGCTCCCCTGTGATGGTGGGGGGTGGGGGCCGAGTGCTGGTGCCCCCCTGCCTGCAGCAGATCCAGTGCTGAGGGGAGTTCAGCGGGTCCCTGAGGACTTGGGGTCCCCTGGGATTTGGGGTGACCCCCCGGCCCCCAGGATCTCCCTGAACATGCTGACGCTGCCCGTGGGCAGTGAGAAGATTCAGACCTGGCACAGGGTCCCAGCTCTGTCACCGGCATCGCCCAGGGACCCCAAAACCTCTGGGTGACCCCAAAACCTCTGGGTTACCCCAAACCCCCGGGACATCCCAACATCTCTGCAATCCCAACAACATCCCTGGATCCTCCAAAAGTTCCTCAAGTCTTCAAAACCCCATAGAGACCACCCCAAAACTCTCTCAGGACATCAAAATTCCCACAAGATCTCCCACAAGATCTCCCAGACTTCCTTGAGGAGGTTTATACCTGACACGGGGTCCCCATTTCTGTCACCAACAGGTTCCACAAAACAGCCTTGGGTTCCCCTGGGATCGCCTAACCCCTCCTTCAGAATCCATAAAAACCTTCTCCAGGAACCCCCAAAAATCCATTGTGACCCCAAAAACCCCGTGATCCACAAAACCTGCCGGGATCCCTGACATATGTTTATACCCAGCAGAGAGTCCCCATCGGCATCACCCGGGACCCGCAATTCCTCCCGAGACCCCCAACCACTCCAGGGGCTCCGATGCCAGAATTTATGGGAGTGGTGTTGTCCTTTTAAGGGGAGTTTTCCTGCGAACAGACAACAGCGGCGGCTCTGAAAGCGTTGATGGTAGAGAGAATTCCAAAAATCCGCCCTGGGTGGTAAAACATCCTCTGCAGGGGTGTGGAGTGGGAGCCACCCTAAAAATGTCACTTAAGGAGGTCATGATCCTCCCTTTAAAGGGGCTCTTGGGGCTGCGGCCCCACAAACACCCTAACATGGGGAGGAAAACCACCCCTGTAGTGGTGGGATCCCACCTAGGTCTCCCCTGGAGGGCCGGAGCCATCGCCCTGCTCCTGTGCACTCCCAGTAGGATCCCAGTAGGATCCCAGTAGGATCCCAGTAGGATCCCAGTACAGCCCAGTCACTCCCACTCCTGGCATCCCCCCTCACCCCTCTCTGCGTTCCGACCTGTCCCGACTCCATCCCCGCTCGTCCCGCGGGCTGCGAGGGGTTCGGGAACGGGGGAGGAGGAGGAGGGAGGGAGGAAGAGGAGGAGCGGCAGCAGGAGGCGGGAGGAAGAAGAGCAGAGGAGGGACCGGGCGGCTCCAGCGCTCCCTGAACCCGCAGCCCCCCGGGACCATCCGCCCCGATCCCGCAGGTGCCCGGGGAGGGGGAGCTCGCCCCAAATATCCCGGGGGGTCCCTGGGTTTGGGGTTTTTGGGGGGATGTTTGGAGCTTGCAGGGCTCCAAAGCTGAGCCAAGGTGTCCCTCGGGGGTCATGGGGGGTCCCCTGGGATTGCCGGGACCCCGTTGGGGGGTGCTGGGGCTGGAGGGGCGGGATGGCCGGGAAAGGGGTTCGGGGTCCCGGTGCCGGCAGTGGCTGCTCCCAGGATGAGCCCAGTTGTCCCCCCGCATGTGGTTCCAGTTTCCTCGGCAGTCCCAGTATGAGCCCAGTCACTCCCAGTCATTGCCCATTATGATACAATTTGCCCCCAGCAGGGTGCCAGTTGCTTCCACTTTCGTCCAGTGCATTCCCAGTTCTCCCAGTTGCCCTTAGTATTCTCTTAGTCTCTCTCAGCAGGACCCCAGTCACTCACACTTACCTCCAGTGGCTCTCAGTGTGGTCCCAGTCACCACCTGCATGGCCTCAGCTACTCCCAGTATATCCCAGTTGCCCTTGTAGTCATTGCCAGGCACTCCCAGTTTACTCAGCAAGGTTCATTTGCCCCCACTTTTATCCCAGTCACTGCCAGTACATCCCAGTTGTCACCAGTATGCATCCTGTCATTCCCAGTTAATTCCAGTTCCTCTCAGTAGACTGTCAGTACGGCTCTGGTAGCTCTCAGTAACCCCCAGTTAGGGTCCCATCACACCCATTATAATCCTAGTATGATTGTTGTTACTCCCAGTATGATCCCAGTCACTTACAGTGTAATTACAGTCTGCCACAGTCACTCCCAGTATGATGCCAGTGGCCCCCAGTGTGATCCCAGTGTCTCCCTGTCAATGCCAGCGTGATCCCAGTAGCCTCCAGTATGATCCTCATGGCTTCCAGTCTCTCCCAGTATATCTCAGTCCCCCCCAGCATGCTCCCAGTCAGTCCCAGTTCCTCCCAGTTATTTTCTTCATGATTCCAGTTGCTCACAGCCACTTCCAGTCAATCCCAGTATGAGTCCAGTCACCCTCAATTGATCCTAGTCTCACTCATCAGGGATCCAGCTGCTCCCACTGTGATCCAAATATGATGCCAGTTGCTGCCAGAACAGTTCCAGTTATGCCCAGTATGATCCCAGTTGTCACTAGCATTGTCCCAGTCCCTCTCACCATGGTCCCGGCTGTTCCCAGTGGGATTCCAGTCCCCCCAGTATGGTTATTACAGACACTCCCAGTCTATCCCAGTTAGCTCAGTAAGGTCCTGGACACCACAGAATGATCCCAGTCTTTCCCAGCTACTCCCAGTTGCTGCCAGCATGTTGCCAATTTCTATCAGTTTCCTGAAGTACAGTCCCAGTTTCTCCCAGTATGAATCCAGTTTCCCCAGTCGTGGTCTCAGTCCCCTCAGCATGGTTCCAGGACCTCCCAGTTGCTCCCAAGGTGTCCACATTTTCCTCCCAACATGGGCCCAGTAGCTCCCACTAAGCCCCAGTCAGGATCCATTCACAACTGCTGTAACCCCAGTAGCTCCAAGGATGATCCCAGTAGGATCCAGTCACCCCCAGTATGGTTCCAGTCACAGCCAGCACCTTCCTGTCTCTCCCAGTCTGGTTCCAGTAAGATCCCAGTATGACCCCAGCATGGGCACAGCTGCTCCCATTATCACCCAGCCTGGTTCCAGTTGCTCCCATTTACCCCCACTATGGTTTCAGTCTTTCCCATTATATCCCTGTTGCTCCCAGCATGTTCCCAGTCACTCCCAGTTGTTCTCGGTTTTGTCAAGCCTGATCCCAGTTGCTCCAGTCACTCCCAGTCCCCCTCAGTGCAGTCCCAGTTGCTGCCTGTATGGTCCAGTATGATTCCAGTCTCCCTCAGCATGGGACCAGCCTCTACCACGGTGATCCCAGTAGGATTCCAGTTCCCCCAGCATGGTTCCAGTTGCTCCCTGTTCCTCCCACCATGGTCCCAGTCATGACCAGTTGCCCCAAGTGTAGACCCAGTAACTCCCACTCAGTCCCAGTTTACCCCAGAAGGGGGTCCCAGTTCTCCCAGCATGGTCCCCATTGTTTCCAGTGTGTTCCCAGTCATCCCCCGTATGGTTACAGACACTCCCAGTATATCCCAGTTGCCCTCAGCATGTTTGTAGTCATTCCTAGACAATCCCAGTGATCCCAGTAAGGTGCTCCTAAGTTATGCCAGTAGGATCCAGGTCACGCCCAGTATATCCCAGTTGCCTCCAGCATGCATCCAGTCATTCCCAGTTTCCTCCAATTTTCTTACAGCATGATCCCAGTTTCTCTGTTGCTCCCAGTAGCCCAAAGTGTGATCCCACTTGCTCTCTTCCAACACCAGCATGAGCCCAGTAAGCTCCAGTATGATCCCAGTCACATGCCAGCACTCCTCCTGCACCAGCGCATTCACACAGAGGAGAGGCCCTTCCACTGCCCCGACTGCAGGAAGGGCTTCAAGCACAACAACCTCGTCACACACCGGCACATCCACACTGGGGAGAGGTCCTACGAGTGTCCCCAGTGTAGGAAGAGCCTCACTCACAGCTCCCACTTGAGCAGACACCAAAGGATGCACCTGGAAGGGAAGCCCTGTGAGTTCCCCGACTGTGGGAAGAGCTTCATGTGCATCTTCAACCTCATCCCTCATCAGAGGACCCACGTTGGGAGGGTCTCTGGTGACCTACATTCACTGTGATCTACGCTGGGAAGTCACCCTTCCCTGCCCCTGGCAATGATGTGAGGTGAGATTGAAGAACATGAGTCTGGCCATGGCCCCGTCATTGTATTTGATCCCATCTCAGGTAGTTTCAGGTCATTTCAGGCAGAAACTGCCCCTTTCTGTCTGCCTGAGCTGCCTTTGGCCCTGGCAGTGGCGTTTGCTGCTGGTTCCGCGGCGCCTGAGCAGCCAGTGCGGCACAGGGCAGGTGGCCATGGCACAGCCCCCAGCAAGGGATCCCCTCTGCCTCTGGCCACTGACACCAGCCCTGAGCAAGGGGCCCAGGCAGTGGGCTCAGGCCACTGGCCATGGCCACAGCCCCTTGCCATGGCCCAGGGCAGCTTGGCATGATGATCCAGCCTCACTCCTGGCCCAGCCCAGGCCTGCAGTGCCCTTCCCCACAGCCTGTCTGCACAGAAGCACTTCCAGGGCTCTCTGCATTTCCCTTGCCCTCCCTCTGGCCTCACTCACACACCTCCCAACAACCCACCTGCAGCTGGGAGCTGCAAGGAGTTCAAAGCTTGTCTGTGCTTCAGGAGTTGGTCTCATTCTGCCTTCAGCCAGCTCTGGATTTGTGTTTATTGCAGAACTTCCTGTGTGTCTAAATCATTCCTTGCATGGTTTTGCCTTGCGGAAGGGGAACCTTTTTGGTGGCCGCTTGGACTTGGCACACACTTGAGCAGATTATCTGAAACTTATATGTTTAAGATTGCTAAAAAAGGAAGAAAACCGCTATTTGCCTGAGTGCAGCTAGTTCTGCAATTAAAGCAGGTCCCAGGTGAGTGAGGAGAGACAGGATGGGGTTGGGGGATTTGGAGCAGGGTGGTCTACACCAGGTCAGACCTCAAGGCACAGCTTCTCTGACCATTCCAGACTACCTTTGGAGAGACTCTGCAATCACCTCTTCTGGAATGAAAACAGAAAAAAAACCACATCACTGAAAATAGGAATGTGGATTTCTTAGAAGCCCTTTGAAGTATTTCTCCATAAGTCTATGAAACAAATTTCCTAATGAACTCCACCAGACACAGGGAAATCAAGGCACAGCCATGGTTTGTCAGGACTTGTCTTATCCTAATGAGCCCCGTGGTGCATTTGGTGCTGAGCGCTGGAAGCTCAAGGCCTGGGAGGAGATTGCACAAACCTTTCCAGGAGTCCAAGTCAGAGAAACACTCAAAATGTCTGAAAGTATTAATTGGACCATCCCCAACACAGGCCCCTCATGGACTCCTTGGAGGAGAGAACTGGAGTCCAGGATTGCCCAAAAACCTCACACAGACTCAGTGTGGGAAGGAAATTCCAAAGTACCTTTAAAATCTTGAGTATCTTGAAGCATTAATGAGACCCACTGAGTGTTGTTACTGGCTGAGAATCTCAGGGGACTCATTAAAGCAGATAGTTGGAAGCCATGACTGCATGAACCTATTACACTCAGTGTCAAAAAAAAAAAGTTCTTTAATACTTTGGTCAGCCTGTAGTATTTAATGAGATACACAGAGTATTTTTATTGACGAAGAATCCCAAGGGACTTGTTAAAGCAGATAATAATCATGGGGCCATGATTTCACAAACCTCTCATAGAGTCACTCTTTAAAATAACTGAAGTAACTTGAAGCATAAATGAGCCCCACTGAATATTGTTACTGACAAAGCCTCTCAAGGGACTAATTAAAGCAGATAATTGGAGGCCAGGATTGCAGAGACCACTCAGAGATTCCAAGGCAAAAGTAAAACCTGAAGTCCTTTGAAAAACCTGCAGTCCCTGGGAGCATTAAGGAGCCCCCCAGGGCCATTCCTGACCAAGGCTCCCCAGGGACTCCTTCCAGCACATCCTTGAGGCCACTGGCATGGGAGGGGGATGCTGAGGGCAGGACAAGGGGCTGACAGTGCCCAGCCTTGCTGGGGCTGTGCCAGGAGGCCCCAGGGCCTCAGGACAAGGTGTCTCCTCACAGCCCTTGGTGGCACAGAGGCTGCTGTGCCCCAGGACACCAGGACTTGGCTTCTCTTTGTCCCCACCTGTCACCACTGCCTGCAGTTCACTGCTCTGCCTGGGGCCTGGGGACACTTTCTCTGTCGTGTCCCTCAGTGGGACCCATTAAAACTTCAGGAAACTTTGCAGTTGGATTCTGACTTGGAGCTCTTGAGAGGTTTCTTCATCTCCCTCTGAGGGACTGATGTTCAGGGCCTCAGCACAAGCCCCGAGAGGGTCATTAAAGTCTTTGTGCTGTGTCTGTGCTGCTGAGCTGGGCTGGGCTCCTGGCACAGAGGCAGCTCCTGGCGAGCAAGAAGAGCTTAAAAACACATTTCTCTTGCTGAGCAGCTCTTCTCCCAGCCCAGCAGGGCTGGGGCACTGCCTGCAGCCAGCCCGGGCACAGCACACAGGCACAGAGAGCTTCAATCACTCAGGGCTGGGAAGGGGCTGAGAAGTGACTGCGGGAGAATCACTCCCAGCCCTTGGCACAGGAACCTCTGGCTGCAGGACAATGCAGCTGCAGCTCCTGCAGTGATCTCCTACAGCTGGAACATGCCAATGCCTACAGACTCTGTGAGTACATTCTCTGATTGTGTCTTGTGTGGAGCAGCCAGGGGTGCCCAGGGCTGTCCTGCAGAGCAGGGTCCTGCAGCCCAGGGCGCTGTGCTGGGGCAGGGACTCTGCTGCCTGCCAGGGACAGCTCTCAGCCAGCCCTGGGGGCTGCTCCCAGCACTGGGGGACAAGATCTGGGTGGAAGGACAGGATCTGGGTGGAAGGAGACAGCTGGTGAGGCTTGGAAGTGTTCTCCTTGTGTGGTGAGGATGCAGCATTTTTCAGGACTCTTCCCAGCTTGACATTTAACTGCAGAACATTTTCATGTACATTATGCAGGGAGCCAAGCAAGGCTGGGGCTAAATAAAGAGGGAAAATCCTGCTATTCTAATCTATTGCTGTGTGTTGCCTGGATGGGAAATTTCATATAGACATTCAGCTCTCAATGCAGGGAGAGAAAAAAAAGCAAACAATTTTCTCACAGATCTTAATAAACCAGGCAGTGACAGAAATCAGCAGAGAGTCCCGTACAGGCAGCACCACTGTTGGTTTTCCAGCCTCCTCAGGGTTGGTCTGACGTTGCCATCAGAGCCTGCAGAGCCAGAGCTGCCCCTGGGCAGTGCCTGAGCTGGGAGGGGTCTGCAGGGCAGAGCTGAGCCCCCAGGGCTGGGCTGGGCTCTGGCAGCACTGGCAGGGCCCAGCCCTGGGCACAGGGAAGCAGCTGCAGGCAGGGACAGCTCCAGGCAGCAGAGCCCTGGGCAGGCAGTGGGGGGAAAGTGCCACCAAGCTGTGCTGGGATAGTGAAAGTCCTCTCCAAACTGAACTATTCCATGATTACTGTTTTTACAGATCCCTGTGCCAAGACACTGCAAATGTCCAACAGCAGCTCCATCAGCCACTTCCTCCTGCTGGCACTGGCAGACAGGCGGCAGCTGCAGCTCCTGCACTTCTGCCTCTTCCTGGGCATCTCCCTGGCTGCCCTCCTGGGCAACGGCCTCGTCATCGCTGCCGTGGCCTGTGGCCACCACCTGCACAGCCCCATGTTCTTCTTCCTGCTCAACCTGGCCCTCAGCGACCTGGGCTCCATCTGCACCACTGTCCCCAAAGCCATGCACAATTCCCTCTGGGACACCAGGGACATCTCCTATGCAGGATGTGCTGCTCAGCTCTTTTTCTTTTCCTTGTTTATCACAGAAGAGCTTGTCCTCCTGACCGTCATGTGCTACGATCGCTACGTGTCCATCTGCAAACCCCTGCACTACAGGACCCTCCTGGGCAGCAGAGCTTGTGCCCACATGGCAGCAGCTGCCTGGGCCAGTGCCTTTCTCTATTCACTGCTGCACACAGCCAATACATTTTCCCTGCCCCTGTGCCATGGCAATGCCCTGGGCCAGTTCTTCTGTGAAATCCCACACATCCTCAAGCTCTCCTGCTCCAAATCCTATCTCAGGGAACTTGGGCTCATTGCTGTTAGTGCCTCTTTAGCACTTGGCTGTTTTGTGTTCATTGTTTTCTCCTATGTGCAGATCTTCAGGGCTGTGCTGAGGATCCCCTCTGAGCAGGGACGGCACAAAGCCTTTTCCACCTGCCTCCCTCACCTGGCCGTGGTCTCCCTGTTCCTCAGCACTGTTATGTTTGCTCACCTGAAGCCCCCCTCCATCTCCTCCCCATCCCTGGATCTGGCCTTTTCAGTTCTGTACTCGGTGGTGCCTCCAGCCCTGAACCCCCTCATCTACAGCCTGAGGAACCAGGAGCTCAAGGCTGCAGTGTGGACACTGATCACTGGATGGTTACGGAAACATTAAACTGCTGGCCAATTTCTGCAAATCACTTGTAATAAAATTCATCTTTGATACTTTTTGTGTGTCTGGTAGTGTGGTTTTTCTGTGTTTTTTATTTTTAATCTTGTCCACAAAGAAATGGCATTTCTTGTGTCTGTTTGGGTTTAGGGTGAGGTTGGGAGGAAATTGAATGCGTTTTTTGGGGGAGAAAACTTTTTTTTTTTTTTTTTTTTTTTTTTTTTTTTTTTTTTTTTAGTTGTTGGTCTGGGAAAAGAATTTTTTTTGGGAAAAATGGAGAAAAATTTTTATTTGACAAAATAGTTAAAAGCATAAGGAACGGGTGATATGAAATTAAATAGTAATTTTTTTTTTTTCTGTTTTGGAATGAGAGGATGAAACTGAGAGGTTTTTTTGGATTTCGCTTCGTTTTTGCTTTTAGTTTTTTATTAGTTTTATTTTTTTTGATGCAAGAAAATGTTGAGGTTCAGACCTAGTGAGTCGTGGGTGTTTGATTTTGTTGGTTTTTTGATTATTTTAGTTTAGAGTAGATTTAAATAGTTTTAAGGAAAAGAAAAAGAAAACTGGTTCCGAAAGCATTTTTGGTGTTGGTTTTTTGATTTTTTTAGTTTAGCGTAGATTTAAATAGTTTTAAGGAAAAGAAAAAAAAACTAGTTCTGAAAGCATTTTTGGTTTAGTTAGCTAGATTGATTAAAAGGACAAAAAACATTTTTTTGGCTGTTGTTTGTGCATATGATGAACATACATGGTTTTGAGGAAGAAAAAAATGATGCAGAGGAGTGACCACTGTTCTTTAAAACAAACTGTGTCTTTCTTTTGTTTTGTTTGTTTTACTTTTAGAATGAGTTTTAAATGTACAAAATACATAGGACATACAGAATAGATGATTAGGGATACATGTATTATAGTCACTTTAGGATATTTTACTCTTTATTATTATATCATTAACTTACTAAAACTAATTGAATTGTAACTTTATAAACACATACATTATATATGCATACATCTAAATAAAAAGAATATATAGTTATATACAGATAATGGTAGTGACATTCAATAAAAACTGATATTTACAAATGATTTTTGCTTAACAATTCGATTTTTTTGAGGTACATTGTGTTGTTTTATTTTTTTACATTATTTATTATGTATAATTTGGGTTTTGAGTAAAAACAATTTTACAGATAGGTTTAAATGTAATTGAGGCAGAATTGATTTAAATTGTTCTTTTAAATAATTTTTTTGTATGTATTACAGGGATTTTATTTACTGTATGCAGGAGTACAGACTGGGCAGAATTTGTTTTGTTCCTGGAGCTTTGGATGTTATTTCATTAGGTGGTTTTTGTTAGGTGTTGCTTTTAATTTTTAATATTATTTTTATTTAATGTTTTTAAGGTGGTTTTTAACCATTTATTGTATTTTTTTCCTTTCCTGGGAGGTGGTGTATGTTTGGGGATATGGTATATTTATTTAATGTTATGTTCCCTAGCCAGGTCTTGATAAGGCTATTTTTGAAATGAGTTTTATTGTTTGATTTAATTTTTTAGGGGTAATATGTTTTTAAAGAATTTGGTTTTTTAAGGCTTAGAATGGTGTTACGGGCTGTAGCATGAGGTACTGGAAAGGTTTTTAGTTATTTTGCTGTGGTTTTTTATATTGTGAGTACACAGTGTTTATTTTGGTGTGTTTGGGGCAGTATAATGTAAAAAATTTGCTAGGGTTTTTTATACTTACATTTGGATTATTGTTTACTATACTACAGAGGCTTTATTTGCTTGGCTTGTTTGATTGTAGTACATGTGTTATAATTACGGATAACTTGAGAAATACTGTTTATGGTTAGATTTATTTTTTGTTTTTTGTTTATTTAGAGGAGGTTTTTTTGATTTGATGCCTTGAGGCACCATGAACTTCTTGAGTTAGGAATAATGTTTTTGTGTTGCTAATTTAATTTGTTTTTGATACTTTTATTTCTGTAGTTTGATTTATTTGTTTATTGCTTTGGTGCTTTTTTATTAGTTTTATTTTTGGGGATATGGGTATTTATATGGTGGACTTTTATAATAATTTTTAAATTATGACAGCAAATTTTTAATTAAATTAGCAGTTTAGATTTGTGTTTTTATGCTACTAGTTAGGGGTTTTTTTAATGTTTATGTTATTATAATAGAATTTTGGCTACTAGTTTGGAATTGGTGTGGAGGTAGAGCTTTGGCTACATTTTTTTTGGCAATGTTTAGGGCTAATTAAACAGCTTTGACTATAGTAAGTTGACTTGATTTTCCTTATTAGAAGCTTGTGCAATTGGTTTGTGGGATTTTATACGGCTGATTTTTACTTTTGGTTTATTTTTATGATGCGACAAGAATTTTCAGTTGAGAGAAAGTAGCGTGGCATTTTGCTGGTGTTGGAGTGTTTTTAATACGTGTTATTTGGTTTTGGTTTTTTTAATTTATTAGACTAAAGTTTTTACTTTTAGGTTAATTTGTAATTATTTTTAAAATTTCACTGTGAATTAGTTTTTTAGTACAGGTGCGCTGTGTGATGAGAGTAATTTTTTTACTTTATGTGGCATTGGTGGGATGGTGGGTAGATGGAACTTTTGCTTTAAATATTTACTTTAGCACTGGTAGTTGAGGTGCTAGGAGGAATTGTGCTTTAGTGTTTATTCTTTTTGAAGCAGTTTAGATGTTTTTATAGGCTGCTAAAATTTCCCTCCCTGTTGGAGTGTGGTTGGGTTTAGACTTCTTGTAGTTTTGGCTTCAGAATTTTTGTGACTGGCTTTGAGCCTCCCCAGGCATTTTTTGTTCATGGTCTTAGGGCAGACTCTGGCTCCTGGATGTGGAGTAGAGTATGTTTTTTACATTTGGGTTTGTTTTGATTGGGCTAAGGGCTTTGGTGTGAGCAATTTTTTGTTTGATTTGGGCAAAGGTGTGTTGCTGTTAAGGGTTTTATTGGAAAGTGTTTTTTTGTGGGAAACCAGGTACAGAGGTTTTACAATTTGGTTGTGCTTAGGAATGTGTAATTTTTAAAAGCTTATGGTGGTTAGGAAAGCTTGTGGGGTTTTTTGTTTTTTGGTGGAGACATTGCCGTGATTTTGTTGATGACATTGGTTGGAATTTGACGCTGTATTCTTTTTTCTGAATTTTTAGAAACTGGATTTTTTGAGCAGTTTTTTTAATTTGGTTTTTCTTGATAGCAAAGTAGTATTTTGGAGAATTTAGATGATTTTTTTTTTCAAATACTTTTGCTACAATGGTTTTTTATATAATTTTGTACATATATTTTTTATATAATGATGTTATTGATGTATGCAGATGTTTTGGAGTTTTATTTTTTTTAGTGCAGTTTGGATCAGTTTCAGGACTGTGCTTTTATTTTTGGGGCAGTTGGTTTTAAGTGTACTGCACACCCCTTTACATGAAGGCAAACTGAGGCCTGCATTTTACTGCCAGAGAAATGGAGAAAAATGCATTGACAATGTTAATAGTGACATACTACTTTGCTGTTTTGGACTTGAGCTTCTGTTGGAGTTTTACCATGTCTGGAACAGCAGCATTCAGTGGTGCAGTTACTTTATTTAAGTAATCTACAGTTAGTTTTTTGGTTTTTTTTTTCATATTAGCACACAGGCTAGATGGGGCTCTTGAGGGGTGAGTAGATTTTGTTGACCACTTCTTGGCTTTTTTAGCATATGGATTATTTTGTGGATGGGAATTACAGCATTTTGAGTTGTTCTGTGCTGTCGGCAATGCACTGTTGAAGTGGCAATTGGTACTTGCTTTTCCCCCTTCAGAAGTCTTACAGCAGATGGGTGTTTTGATAGTTCAGGAAAAGCATTCAATTGCTTTATCCTTGTTGTTTTTATAGTTGTTGTTTTAAACACTTACCAGAGTTTTTTTTGATTTTTGAAATATATTTTTTTAAAAAAATAAATGCTTATCTGAGTTTTTATGGGTTTCTGAAATATTTATTTTGGAGGAAGTTTATGCTCAAAATGCATAGGGTTTTTTGACTAGTCACAATAGGGTACCTTTTTAATTTATTTTCAGTTAGACTAACATTAGTTTGTACTAAAGTAAAATTTTATGATTTTTTTGTTACACTATTAATAGAAACAGATTCTTCCCCCACATGTTTTGATGGGAGTATCGTGCCCTGTGCACTAGTGTTAACTAAGGTTTTATATTTTTGTGGTTCTAATGTGCCAGGCTAATGAATTTACAGAGTTTAAAAAACACAGTGTTTTTTAGGTATTCTTTGGCTGGAGGTAGGGTCTCTAAGTTTAGTTATCCATCTTTCCCTGGGTAACTGGAGTTACTTATTTTTTAGTGGAACTTTTTTTTGAGTCTTGCCATTTAACAATTTACACAGCTGTTGTGTCAGATCATCAGTAGATTTCTTATTTAACTTTTTATGGTTTTTTTTTTTTTTTCAATTAGACAGGAGGGACTACAGCTTATGTTGTGAGATGCTTCTTTCTTTTTTGGTTTGGGGAATGTTTGTGTTTGGTACCAGGACCTCTGACTTGTACTGCTGAGATTTGTAGAATATTTTTTAATGTTTTTGTAGTTGTTTGGAGTTTCTTTTAATTTTGTTTTTTAATGTGTGCATATATGTTTTTAGAGCAGCAATTCTTGCATGTGTTGGACTATGCACGGTATCTGCATGGCCTTGGAGTTTCTTTCCTATACTTAGGATATGGGGGTTTTGTATTATTTTACTTTATTATTGCTAAAGCAGAAGAGTATTTTTGTGGGTTAAGTTGTACAAGTTTTTGCCACATCACAAGTGTACATGGTACCAAGTCTGGGGTTTTAGTGTTTAGGTTGTTTGAATTGAAAAGACCATGTCTGGTACTGCCATTTTTTAAGCGCTGAATTGTTTTTTTTTTGGTTTTTTGTTTGTTTGTTTGTTGTTTTTTTTTTTTTTTTTTTTAAATTTGGTTTGCTATATAAAGAGATTTTCTGCGCACAGATATTTTTGTGCTACACTTTTTAGGACCCATTCCCAGAGATTGCAAGGGGTGGCCTCCCCCCTTATTTTTTGGTTGCTAACTGGATTATGTGTCAGGGATTTTAAATGCTTTCCCACAGTGCTTTCTAGCACTGTAGCTTTGCTTGCAGCATTTCAAAGATGGATTGGCATAGGAACCCCATAATCACAGAATGATTACACGTGGTGCTTTATTGAAGAGCTCTGGGAGCGGGGGTACAGACCCAAATCCAAACTCCTGTTTGAGTATTTGGACACTACTTTGGCAGTGCCCTACAGCTGATCCCCACAGTCTGTGGCATTTTCCTAAACCCTCCATTGCCAAGAACCGTCTGGGACATGGGAGCTCTCTCTGCTCTGGGTACTGAGGGATGTCCAAATGTTAGGTCCTGGAGTGGAGAGCACAAACCATCAGCTCCTGTGTCCTTTGGGGGCCTAGGCACTGGTGAGACTGGTGTGTGTGCACACAACACTGGTGTGTGTGTGAGGCTGGGTGTGACCACCAGGGAACATAAACCAGAGCAACCAGTGAGCAGCAGAGGCCTGGGAGCCACTGTGGGAGATCAGCTCCTGCAGGGATCCACATGGTCTGGGTGTCTCTGCAGCTCTGCATCTCATCCTGCCATGGCAGAGCACTCAAACAGCCCCTCCCTGGGTCTCTTTTGCAACTGACTGTGCTTTGGCCTGGCCTGGAAACCTCCTGAGGTCCCTCCCAGGAGGAGTCCCTGTGCATTTCTGCAAAGGCTCTGCCCTTCCTGATCCAGCAGCTGTGGGGCAGCAGAGATGGGGCAGTGCAGGGACAGGGCTGGATGTGACAGGGGCCATGAAGCCACTGCCAGGAGGTGACAGGAAGGACAGTTTTCGAAGGGGAAATTTAGAAATGGTGACTTGGTTGTGTTTAGGAAGGGAAAGCTTGGCTGGAGCATTTGAAGAGGATGAAATACAAGGGGTGATGGGTGAAACAGGGGGTGTTCAGCTGGAGATGAGGAAAGATTTTTCCCCAGTTGCAGGGCTGGTGCAGAGCAGTGTGGCCATGAACCCTGGCTGGCCTCTCTGTGTGCCAGGGCTGGTCAGCTGCTCTACCAGAGG
The DNA here is from genome assembly GCA_014839755.1 of Sylvia borin. Taxonomy (NCBI): domain Eukaryota; kingdom Metazoa; phylum Chordata; class Aves; order Passeriformes; family Sylviidae; genus Sylvia; species Sylvia borin. Next base: position 209,111 of record JACEWE010000045.1, read on the forward strand.
TGCTCCCAGAATCAGAGCCCAGGTGGGGCTTCTCCCACCCTCCTCACTCCTTCACCTCCCCAGGGATGGAATTCTTGCTGTGTGGGTTCTCTGATGTGCTGGGTGATCTCACAATGCTTCTGGCCACAATGTCTGCTGAGGGCCAGCCAGACTGCTGCAGTGGCAGTGACCTGCCAGCCATCCCCATTGCAGCTCTGTCCCCTGTGCCTGGCTCTCCCCTTTCCTCTGCCCCTGTCTTGTCTCTGCTGGGATGAGCATTTTTGTCATTAATATCTTGTCCCCAGGTTATGGGGCCAATTTCTTCCCAACCAGGCTCCTGGAGCAGCAGTGGCTTCACAACCAACATGTGAAGACTGAAAGACAAAGAGCAAATGGGAAGTTAGAGCAGGATGTGGTTGGAAAGGGGCTGTGTGGATGAGGACCTTTTCTGGGGCCATTGTGGGGAATAATGGGCTGGATAACAACAGATCTGCCCAGAGCAGGCTGGAGCCAAATTTGATCTGAGCATTTGCTGTATTAGGGACAGAGCCCCTGCACACAATGTTGTTTGGTCTGCTCATGTGGGTGTGGGAGCTCACCCTGTGCATATTCCCGTCAGTGCTCCTCTCCAGGATCTCTTTCAGAGCAGGGAGAGGGATCAGGATTGCTTTGTTGCTGTACAGTGGGGTGTCAGTTTATGACATGGTAACATCAAGGGCCGTGAGGGTCATTTGGGATGTGTCTTCAGTACTGACTGCTCTCCTGCCCTTGCCTCAGGTGCTACCTCTGGGTGTCCATTAATAATTGTTCCCAGCCTGTGGGAGGAACAGGGGAGGATGATTTTCCCCAACCTTTCACCCCCTTTTCCTCCTTCAGGCCTGGTACAATAACTTTTGAGAGTTTTGAATTTCCTTTGGGTGTTAAGGAAACTCTTTTCTTGCTGCTGAGTCTGCCAGGTCTCCCCAGTGTGGTCCACATCATGTTTAGAGTCAGGACAGAGATTTCTAGGAAGGTCAGAGATCTGCCCCATGGGTGGACAGTCATGAGTGACATAGAATGGGGTAGCAAATGGACCAATATTTGGAGGACTCCTCTCCTCCAATGGTTTAGAAGTTCACCCCTGAACAGCTACAGGACCCTGTCAAAATATGATCAAATATGTGAAGGAAAAATGCTGCAGCAGCTCCAGAGAGGTGCAAAGTGATGCAACCTGTAGGGCCCTGGCTGCTGTTTCTGGGACACCGCTGGTCACTGGACAGCATCCTCAGGGGGAGGAGAAGGAAAGCAGAGCAACAGACACCGTGGGACACTCCTGAACCAGGGGAAGCAGCTGCTATACAGAAGAAATCCAAGACCAAATCAGCATCAACCCCTTAGTGAAGGAGGAAGAGGAAAGCAGGGCCCTCACAACAGGAGGAAGAGTCAGGGCCAGAGACAATCACCTGATCCCTGTCCTCAGGTGAGCTGCAAGATGTGTGGAAAGATTTCAGCTGCCAGTTGAAAGAGCCCCTGGTGACCCTGCTGCTCTGTGCTGGGATATCGCAGCTCTGATGTGGAACTGGATGGCAGTGAAGCCAAACAACTGCGATCCCTGTCCCAGGATTTAGACATTGACCAGGTGTAAGGACCTAATAGTAAGAAAAATGCCTCAAAAATTGCTTTGTCTTTGCATTTGCTTATGCATAGAGTCTTTGAACACCTGGAGACTATGTCCCCCATGTCTCCCTTGTCCCCCATCCTGACATCCTTCAAGTCCTCTCTCCATGTCCCCCATTTCTTGTCCCCCATTCCACATACTCCATGTCCCTCATCCCATTCCTTCATATTCCCCATGTTCCCTATTTCACGTCTCCATCCTGTGGCCCCCATTCCTTGTCCCATCTCCCATGTCCCTCTTTTCCTCCATCCCATGTCCTCCATCCCCACATCCCCTGGTCCTCGTTCCATGTTCCCCATCCCACATCCCCCATTTCCCCAATCCCATATCCTCAATTCCATGTCCCATCCCAGTGGTCCACACCTTCCATGCACCCCATTCCATATTCCCTATTCTATATTCCATCCTTCTCCCTGCCCCAGCCCTGTATCCCCACCCCTGTCTCCATGGTGTCACCACAATGTCACAGAGGCCTCACCAAAGTGCCTCCAGCTGCATCACTGACCATCCTGGGGGACACAGCAGGAGCTAGTCTGGTGGTGGGACATCCCAGACCCCACATCTCAATTCCACATCCTGATCCCACATCCTGATCCCAAATCCCAAGGGAGTGCAGAATGAGCCCACCCTCCACCAGGAGGACCAAGGTGGAGCTCTGGGGGAGGACAGAGGTGGCTTCAGCCGCCACCCCTGAAGGTACCAGCACTCTCTGGATCCCCAGGAATGTCAGGATCTGTTGGGATCCTGACTCAGTTTTCCTCAATTCCCAGAGTGGAAGAAAGTTTGGGATGCAGTGGCCAACTTCATCCTGGAACAGCTCCTGCAGCAGAACAAGGTCATCCCAATTCCCCTGCCATGTGCCCTCCTTGGGGCTCAAGGTCACCTCTGCTTCATTCCAAAATCCCGAAATTCCTCTTCCAGGGGGTTTGGATCCCATAATCTTGACACTCCTCTTGCAGGGGGTGCAGATCTCAAAATCCCACTTTCATGGGGCACATATCCCAAAATCCTGAAATTCCACTTCCAGAGGGGAACAGATCCCCAAATCCCAAAATTCTGCTTGCAGAGGGTGCAGATCCCAAGGGTCCCAATATGTCCAAGTTCCATGGGGTGCAGATCCCAAAATCTCAAGCATCCACCTCAAAATCCTGAAATTCTACTTCCAGAGGGAAGCAGATCCCCAAATCCCCAAAATTCTGGTTTCAGGGTGTGCGGATCCCAACCCTCGGTGCCCTGGATGTGGTACCCTGGCGTGTGAAGGTTGGGGACATGGAGGTGACAACATGGAGGCCAATTTTTTGCCTGGCCAGGAATTTAGTCCAGAGATACAATTTGATGGATGACTGGAAATTCTGGCCAGGTAGGACCATGGGGATTCTGAGGTGGACACGGATGGAGAGGGAGGTTTGAGGGAGGAGCTGGAAAATGGGGAGTTGAAAGATGCAAGAAAAAACAAAAGAAAACATGAGTATACCCTAAAAGTCCATGAGGAGATCCAGAAACCACAAGGAGACCCCAAAAAACCACAAGATCCCAAAAATCACAAGGAGAACTCCCCCAAAAAACAAGAGGAGATCCCATAAAAATCCATGAGGAACCCCCAAAACCCATGAGGACACTCTAAAAAGCCCCATGAGAACAAGCCAAAAATCACAAGGAGCCCCCAAAACACTGTGAGGAGACCCCAAAATACCTTACAAGGCCTCAAAAAAAGCCTGTGACAAGACCCCAGAAACCCATGAGACCTAAAAAAACCAGAAGACCCTAAAACCACAATGAGACTCCATAAACCTATGAAGAGAGCCTCAAAAATACAGAGACCCCCATAAAACCAGAAGACCCCCAAACCCATGAGAAGACCCTACAAAATGAAGAGAATAGCCAAAAAAACCTATGACAAGACTCCACCGAAAAATGAGAAAACCTCAAAAACCCATGAGAAATGGGTCCAAAACATGAGAAAGTTCAAAAACCCCTAAAAAGACACCAAAAACTTCAAATTAATCACATAGACACCCCAAAAAATCCAATGAGAATATCCCATAAAACCATAAGGAGACCTCAAAAACCACAAGGAGACCAAAAAAACCCCACAATACCCAAAACCCTCAGAAGACACCAAGGAAATTTCCAAAGAAACATCCAAAGAAATTTCAAAAAAAAAAAAAATGAGAGGACCTCAATAGCCATAAGGAGATCCCATAAAACCTTGAGAAACCCCCAAAACCCCACAAGAAAATCCCAAAGCCCCAGAGGATACCCCAAATCTCCCTATCGTCCATGTCCTCCCAGAGAACCTGGATCCACTCTGGACGTTTGCAGTGGCGGCAGTGCTGGGACTGCCACGGTGCAGGGTGGAGGGCACCCTCCAGGCCACCATGTCCCTCCTGTCCAGGTGTTTGGGGACAGGTGAGGATGTGGCCCTGGTCCTGAGAGACATTGGAGTCCTGCTGGTGGAGCAGCGCAAGGTCCAGATGAGGTTCTACCATGACTTCCTGGAGGCGGTGTCTGGCAAGGAGAACCTGGAAAAGGGTGTCTTCAAGGTGAGGGGGTTGAGGGGATAGGGGCAGAGGAGTAGGGTGATCCTTTAAAATTACCTCATCCATGGGAGAAGGTCCCACCATTTTGGGATTCTCAAGTCTCTTGGCCATGTTGAGGAGATCCCACTATTTTTGGGATCCCTCAACATTTTCTCATCCACATGGAGAAGGTCTCAGTGTCTTTGAGGTCCTCTTGGGTCCTCCAATGCTGAGTTCCTCATCCATGAGGAGAAGATCCCACCATTTTTGGTCTCCTTCAGTGTTGAGTTCCTCATCCACATTGAGGAGGCTCCACCATCTTTGGGGTCCCTGAGTCCCTTGGTCATGTTGAGGAGATCCCACCGTCTTTGGGCTCCTCCAACACTTCCTTCATCCATGTTAAGGAGGTCCCCATCTTTGGGGTCCTCTTTGGGCTCCTACAATGCTGGGCTCCTCATCTTTGGAGTCTTCCATCACTGACAGCCTCATCCATAATAGGAAGCTATGACCATCTTGGCGCTCCTCCAACACTGATCTCTTCCACGAGAAGGTCCCACTGTCTTTGGGGTCTTCTAATACTGAGTTCCTCATCCCCATGGAGAAAGTCCCAACCCTGTTCTCTTCCGCTGCAGATCCAGGAGCTCCTGGACATGGTGGTGCCTCAGGGAGTCCCTGTGGCTGCTCTGACCTCATCTGGCTCTGTCATCGTCTTCCCTGAGTGCATCCAGGGGCATCCTGGAGCTCTAGGATGGGACCAGAAAAGGGTCCAACCCACTCCAGGATTCCTTGGATTTAGAGGGCCTGGGATTCTGCCATGGAAGGGTCTGAGGGATGATGGATTTTGGGAAAACTGTGGTGGATTTGGGGAAAATGTTGGTGATTACAGGGAAATGGGGTATTTGGGGGAAATCTGGGAATTGGAAAAACATGATTTGGGAAAAACCAGGCTGCACTTAAGGAAAATAGGGTGGATTTGGGGGAAAACAAATATATCAAAGAAAATGTGTTGGATTTGGAGAAAAACAAGGTGGATTTGGGAAAAATATGATTGATTTGGAAAAACTGGTGGATTTGGGGATAACTGGGGATTTGGGGGAAAAAATGGTGTGTTTGGGGAAAACCAAGATGGACCTGGGGAAAATAGTGGATTTTGGAGAAAATTATGGAAGATTTCTGAAAAATGTGCTGGATTTGGGAAAAAAATGGATTTGGGGGAAAATGGTTGATTTGGGAAAATGTAGTGGATTTAGGGGAAACTATGGTGGATTTGGGGAAAAAACAAGGCAGATTAAGGAATATGTGGTGAATTGAGGGGGAAACACCATGGATTTGGGGGAAACTGTGGTGATTCCAGGGTGATCACAGTATTTCCCACACAGGTTCAAGAGGGAAATAGTCCGGGCACCACTTCCAAGGGTGCTGCTGCTCCAGTGCCTCCAGAATCTCCTCAAGGAGACCCCACACCCCATGGGGAAATTTGGGCCACAGATCAGGAAAGAAGGGAAAGGCAAGAAAATTGGGAGAGACAGAAAAGGTAAGATAAAAAAATAAAAAAGCGGGGAGGGGGGGGGAGATGCAAAGAAATGAGGCAAAAGAGGAAAAAAAGTGGAATAGGAAAAAAACTTGGAAAATGGGAATTAATTTGGATTATAAACTAAAGGAATTGGGGAAAGAAATAGGGAAAAATCAAGGAAAGGGGGAAAATAGCAAAAAATGGGGAAATGGGATTTTGAGGGATAATAAAGCAAAAAAGAAAGAGGAAAAAATAAAGGAAGGGGGCAATAAGTAAAAAATAGGGAAACGAAAATTAATTGGGATAATAAAGAAAAGAAGTGGAGGGAAAGGAAAAAAAAGGAAAAAATCAAAACAGGAAAACCATCAAAAAATGGAGAAAATAGCAATTCTGGGGGATAATAAAACAAATAAATGGGAGAAAGGAAAGAAATTGGGGAAAAATCAAAGAAATGGGAAAAACTGGGGGAAAGGCCAAGGGGGGGATGAGCGTGAAAATGCAAAGAAATGAAGGAAAAGCAAAGAAATCGATTAAAAATGGTAAAGAAAAAATTGGGGAATGCAAAGGAATGGGGAAAGAAAAGAGAAATGTGGGGGGAAAGGGAAGAAATGGGACAAGTGATGTGATCTCTGACTTGATCTCTCCTTCTCAGTTCCAGAGGCAGCTTCTGGAAGATCAGGAGCAGAGGAACAACCTGACAAAAAGATTCCAGAAAACCCAGGGGAGGAAGGGGAAGGAGAGGAAGTTGGAAACACAACTGGGGAAGAAGGAGAAAGAGTCAAGAAAGTCGGAAACTGAACTAGGGAAAAAGAAGTCAGAAACTGAAGTGGAGAGGAAGGAAAACTGGGAAAGTTAGAAACTGAACTGGGAAAAGAAGTCAGAAACTGAAGTGGAGAGGAAGGAAAAATTGGGGAAGTTGGAAACTGAACTGGGGAAAAAGAAGTCAGAAACTGAATTGGGGAAGACGGAGAAATCAGGAATGTCAGAAACTGATTTGGGGAAAAAGGAGAAGTTGGAAAAGTCCAAATCCAAAGGGATGAAGGAAAAGCTAGAAAGTCGGAAAAGTCAGAAAAGTCAGAAAAGTTGGAAACTGAGAGGAGGAAGAAGTCAGAAAAGTCCCCTAACAGGTGAGGCTGGAGGCGTGAGGACAACCTGGTGTCCCCCAGCTCAGGATGACCTTTCTCATTGGATCCTTCCAGGGATCATCCCGAGATTCCAAAGGCTAAACAGCCCCAGGTCTGCTCCGGGTGCCGGCGCCAGATGCGCACAGCCAAAGCTCTGCACTCCAGAGGAGGAAGAGGAGAAGGAGACAGGGAAGAGGTGAAGAAGAAGGAGAAATCCAAGCGGATCCATCTTCGGGATCCCTGGAGCTTCCAAACACCAGTGATTGCAGTGCTGTCGGCATCCAGCTCTGGCTCCAGCATTCCTTAGGATCCCGATCCTGAGGAGCCCCAGCCCAGCCCTTTAAGGTTGAAGATGAGCAGGACAAGAAATGAGAACTTCTGGCCACTGGTGGACACATCTCTGGAGTAGCTGGAAATCTCTGGGAATCTCTGGAAATCTCCAGAAACCATCAATAAACTCCTCTGGTTTGGGGTATTTGAGGAATGACTGAGAGGAGCATCCTTTCCTCAAGGACCCATTGGGATCTTCCCAGTTTTCACCCTTTTGTCCCAAATCCCATTGCATCCAAGCCCAAATCCCATGAGATCCACCACAAAATCCCACTGGATGCGACCTCAAATCCCATTGGATCCAACCCAAAATCCCAAGGGATCCTACGCAAAATCCTATTGACCCCAATCCTGTCTTATTGATCAGGGTATCCCATGGCCATTTGTGTCAGGAATTGTCACTGTTCCCCCCAGAGCCCCCACAGCTTAGGGAATATCAGTAGAGGCCTGGGACCCTGCGGGAGTGGAGCCGAGGCTGCCCCTTCCATTCAGGATTGAGGAGCAGTCTCATGAGCGGCAGAGTGAGTAGGGCTGCTCAGGGTATTGCTGCCCTGGGGTTTTCAGCACTGCCACCCGAGCCTCCCTCCTCCTCCCTGCTCCTATCTGCTCCCTGCTCCCTGTCTCCCGGGAGCTCGGAGCCAGTGTGTGCGGTGCCGCCCGGGGCCGGTGCCATCCCCACCGGGTCCCTTTCTCCGCCATCACGGCGAGAAAGGCCCCGCCCCGCTACCGGAGCGCCCCCTGCTGGCCGCGAGACAGCGCCTGCCCCGGCCCCGCCCCACCGCGGCCAGCAGCGCCCCCTGCGGGGTGTGGCCAGAACTGCACCCAAGGGAGAAGGGGAGCCTGACGGGTGGGCAACTCCTCGTGTTGCTTGTCTGTTGTTTGTTGTCTTCTGCTATATCTATCTATCTATCTATCTATCTATCTATCTATCTATCTATCTATATTTGTTACTGAAGAACTGTCAATCCTTTTCCATATTTTTGCCTGGAAGCCCTATAATATTTAAGTTATAATAATTTGGAGAGAGGATTATTTCTTTCCATTAGGACGATTTCTTTTCATTCCAGGAAGGTTGCCACCTTCATTGGCAGACACCTGTCTTTTAAACCAAGACATTAATCTACCCAGTGACCTCACACAACCCGTCCTGTGATGTCATACAGCCCTCTTTATGATGTCACAGTCTGCTCTGTAATTTCATAGCCCACTCTGTGATGTCACACAGGTGCCCTGCGTTGTCAAAGTCTACTCTGTGATGTCACACTGCTGTCTTGTGATCTCACAGACTACTTTATGTTGTCATAAAGCCACCCTGCAATGTCACCACCTGCTTGTGATGTCACATAGTCGGACCATTATGTCATAGTTGCTCTTTTGTGATGGAGGGCCAGACATGCGGCTGCTGTTAGGAGCACAAAAGAACGAAGCAGGCCAGCAGGAGGTCAAGAAGGAAAGCTTCTACTTTATTTTTCTGACTCCATATTATATACAATTTTACAGACAAGATTGGCTACACAGATAGCCACTTCTTCGACTTCGTTGGTGAACATCACCATCAATCATCTTTCTCCTCCTAGAGAGGAAGAATGTAAAGAATTCTAATAATATACATAGTTTACTTGAAGCTGCATGAGAACAAAATGCAAACAGTGAAAAGCAGGCAAACTTGAGGCAACATCTCACCCTTTTACCATTAAAAAAGAAAAAGGAAAAAAGAAAATGAACAATGTTCAATTTCTTGACGTGGAAGGGCCATCAGAGTGATCATCGACATCTGAGTCATCACTCAGTGGTTCCTCCACTCGTTGACCTTCATTTTGGTCACGGTCTCCTGCTTTCAACATGACAGGGTTATTAGAACCCTGCAGCACCTTATGGTGCTTGATGGCATACAAAACCTTTGCCAATTGTTTGTGGGATTTCAGCCTGCATTCCCCGTTTTTGTTTTGAAGAACCCAGGCCTCAGGGGCACAACACAAGGTCTTCATCAAATGAAACAAAGCAACATTGCCGACTCCCTTCAAAATTGAATGACCCAACTGCTGTGCCATGTCGACCACAGAAACGAAATTTGTGACTAAATTGAAAGGTTCCTGGGAAACTTTGGAAATGCCATGATGGCAGCCCTCAATACAAGAAATTGGGCTGTCCCATCCTCATGACCTTCCAAAACTTGACCCTCAGATCCATCCTTCCAAGCAACAATGGCCCATCGTGTCCTTCCTGAACCGTCTGTGAAGACAGCAGGTCCTTGCACTGACTTCTGACTAGTTTTGTGCTGCAAAAAATTTCAAAGAATTTTTGCCACTTGCAATAGCTCATGGCTGCGCAGATGACAAGCAACCTGCCCTAAAATTTTTCAGAGCATTTGGCAGAGAAACACTGCTTGCAAAGCTCCAGTCAAATTTCTCCCACAATACTGAGAGCATAAAATTTGCGAAATCTGCACCCATCAATTTGCAAGCACTGTTGCCTGCATTGGACTATCAAACGAGCAATGAGCTCCAACAATGCAATTGCCGCCTTTTGCGGCTGATGGGGCAGAAAGACCCAGTCCAAAACATGCAAGGGATCGGACTATTCAACATTCCATCGGCCACTGATACCTGTAGGGTACAAATGAATCACAAGAAAACAATCTTTCAGATTCACAACGAGGATCAACCAATCTGTGGGAAGCATGGTGGGCAACGGCACATCAGCCCGCACCATCTTCATGCCTTCCACCACAGCATTAACTTTTCAGAGGTCCTGTAACAACCTCCATGTCCCAGACTTCTTTCTGAGGCAGAAAACAGAGACATTCCAGGGACTTGTAGAAAGTTCCAGATGATCCTGGACCAACTGCTCCCGAACCAAGTCACGAAGGGCGACGAAGTCATCTAGAAGAAAGGGTCCATTCCAGATGCCAAGCAGCAAGGGAGAAACTCGCAATGTCCACTCCAAAGACAGACAGAGTAAAAGTCGTTTCAGGACAGTCTCTGACCAGAACAACAGTCCAGTGAACGTCAGGCAGCCCAGTAGCTTCAGAGCAGCCTCCTTCTCGCCACCGGCACTCTGTCCTGTGAACAGAAGACTCAAAAACACAAGTTGAGCAATTCAGGTCCCTTCAGGGACAGTGACAGGGGCGGGTGGGTGTGGAAACTCTGCTGGCCCAGCAGACCTCCATTGGCTCTGGGGATTGGGAAGACACTCGTGTCTGAGCACGCTTCCTTTTCACACCCCACTGCCAATTTCCCGACAGAGGCTGGCCATTCACGTGAACTGTGGCCTTACAATCATTGGCCATGTGATTTGGCCGTCCACACCGTGCACAAAGAAACAAAGGTTTGGTCCCCTTCTTCCCTTTCTTCCCTGTCTTCTTGCTGGCCGGAGCCTTTGCCTGCTTCGGCTTCCCACCCCGCTTCCCCTTCCAGGTCGGCTGCAGGGTGGTAGCCACGGCAGCCACCTTAGCACGTACAGTGCTCAATTTGGCACAGGCCTCAGCCATTTGCAAAAGTGAGGGATCACCTGGAAGGGCCTCAATGATCCTTCTACAGTCTGCATTGCAATTGCTCCTTGCCAAATGTTTGAGCAACATCATTCTGGTATTAACATCATCCATCTGTCGCTCAACCGAAGCTGTCAGCCTTCCTGCGAATTGCAGAAAGGGTTCGTCAGTCCCCTGAAGAATCGTGGCAAAGGACTGTTTGGGTGCAGACATCTCCATTGTCTGTACCAATGCTGCCATGCCAACCTTCTGGCACTGCTCCAGTACCAGGGGCTCACAGGTGATCTGCCTATTAACATCAGCAAACTCACCTATACCCAGCAGCACGTCTGGCCCGACCCCATATCTAGGGTCATCTTGACGAGCCAGCAAATTCTGTGCTGCAGTCTTTTCAGCCAATTGAGACCACTTGGACTCAAAGAGGTCATATTTGACCGGCTGAAAGAGAACCTTGCCCAAACACCGAATGTCATAAGGAGGTAACACGTCTGTGTCTATCAGCTGGAGTACCTGCATCATCTCCGGAGACCCCAGACCGTATTTACCAACCTTATCTCGGAGATGAACCAAAGCCTGCCAAGACAAATTGGCATGTTTCCTGCGACCAGCTTCCCGAAGCACAGGGAAAGCTCGCAGACCGCCTGTAGAGGCATCATCCAAATCCTGTCCCCTAGACTCCATGGGGACAGAGTCAGGTGTCTGTCTTGCAGCACCTGCAGAGCTGGGGAATTCATCCCTGCCCTTCAGGGGGCGCCGTGCCGAACCACGGCTACCCACGGCATCAGCCTTGGATCGGACATCCTCCCAAAAACGTGCAGGATCCCGCAACCGGACCGTCACCTGACACGGTGGCAGCGTCCAACGGCCACCCGAAGGCGATCCGGCATCCCGGGACCCCTTGCCATGAGTGAGCACTGGCCTGTCGCCAGCTGTGCCGTCCCCCCTAAAAGTAAACACTGCGGAGCCGCTCCGGCTCAGCACGGGGGGGGAACGCAGCGCCTTGAGGGACTTGCCGTGCGACAGCGCTGTCCCCAAGGACACGGGCGACTGGGGGGGAGAAGCCACAGGGGGAGGAGGGGGGTGCGCGGGGGGTGAAAGACTCGCTGGAGAGCCAGGCTGTACAGCCCGAAGGTCACCCGAGCGCCACCTCCCCCATGCATCTCTTGGCAGAGCCGCAGCTGCGGGAGGGGCTGCGGGTACCGCTCCCAGCATGGTCCCCCCGGCCGCCCGAACTGCAATGGTGGGCAGCCCTCCCGCCCTCTCCGGGGCGGGCCTCTCACTCTGCGGGGCGGGCCTCTCAGTCACCGGGGCCGGCCTCTCACTTTCCGGGGCCGTGCTCCCCCGGGCAGACTTGGCTGGCCACCCGGAGCCGTGCCCGGGGCCACGGGGGGACTGCGGGTCCCCGCCGCGCGGGTCCAGGGCCGCTTTGCTCGGCCCCTTGGGACGGCACGAACCCACGCCGTCCTCCTCCACGAAATATCTCGTGGAAATCCCACAATGAGGGCAGTCTGCTGTGACTGCCCCTCCTCCCCGGTCAAAATGCGCTCTTGGCGCTTCCCGCGCCGGGAATGCATGGGAAGGGGAAGGGACCTTCTGCTGCCACCTCCGCGGCACTGGCGGTGCTGGTAGCGCCGGTCCCGCTGGGTTTCCGCAAGCCCTGAGATCCCCCACACTCCAGCGCCTGCGGGGTGCGGGTACGGGTGGGGTCCGCTCTGCGGGCCCCGCGCCCTCCTCAGCTGCCGCACTGAGGGAGGACAGGCTTTCCTCACTCCTGTGCCTACGTGGGCCGGGAATGGGTGTTCCCGCCGGCACCGTGCGAGTGGGGGTTGGGGCTAAATCCCCTCCGCTCCAGCGGCGCGTCCGCGGTGCGGGGACAGGAGAAAAGGCACCACCATCTCCCCTGGGACCTAGCCCGGGAGACAGCATCAGGCTGGAGCCATCCTCTGAAGCCCCAGAACTGGGAGGCTGCATACCGAGCAGCACCTTTTCCAGCCTTTTCCAGGTTGTTACGAACCGCAAAAAATCCACCCCAGCATCCGCCTTAAACTCGTGCAGTAGGTGGGACCCTAAGATCCGCCACTCCAATGTGGAGAAAGCAGCCTGAACGGTGGAGAGAAAACCATGCATTCTAGCATAATAGAAAAACTCTTGGATATCCTCTCTAGATACAGAGGATCCCTCCTTCTCCAGGACCTCAAACCAGAGGTCCATCATGAAGGCATCTTCCGAGGAAGGGGTAGAGGTCATCATCTCTTACCACTGTTACCTCAGACACACAGAAGGCTGAATTTCACCGGAGGGGTCACCAGTTGACGGAGGGTCACCAGTTGTGACGGAGGGTCACACGTGCGGCTGCTGTTAGGAGCACGAAAAGACGAGGCAGGCCAGCAGGAGGTGAAGAAGGAAAGCTTCTACTTTATTTTTCTGACTCCATATATATACAAATTTACAGACAGGTCAAGATTGGCTACACAGGTAGCCACCTCTTTGACCTCATTGGTGAACATCACCATCAATCATTCATTCTCCTCCTAGAGAGGGAAAATCCAAACAATTCTAAGAATAACCATAGTTTACTTGAAGCTGCGTGAGAACGAATGCAAGAAGTGAAAAACAGGCAAACTTGAGGCAACACCCCTCCTGCCCCGCAGGTGGTGTCAGCAGCCCCAGGGCTGTGCCCGTCTCCGTGTCAATCCCCCGCCTCCCCTCGGGTGCCAGGGCTCTGTTTCCCTCCCAGGGATGAGGCCCGGCATGGTCCCGGCCCCTCAAACCACCAGGGATGCCATGGGGGTCTCACATGGATGCAGACAGCAGGAAACTGTCCAAGGCCTGGGGGCTGCGGCACAGCAGGGACAGCCCCGGGGCACCCCTGGCCGCCTCCAGCTCGGTCACAGCCAACTCGGCACTGCCAAGGGCAGGGATGGCCATGGTCCCCCCAGGCCCCCCCGTGCCCACCCCTGTCCCCACCCCTCATCACGGTGTCCCCAAGGCCTGCAGGTCCCAGGGTGTCCCAGGGGCGGGATGGTCACCTGCCCCGCTGGGGGAATTCTGTCACCTCCCTTCCCCTGTCACTGCCAGATCGGGGATGCTCAGGGGGTCCCGGCAGGCCCCGACGGGCCCGTGGCACTGGTTTGCCACGTCCCCCAGGAGCCGGGCAGGGGTCACCTCCCTGCAGAAGGAGCGCTGGGCACCCGCCCTCAGCCGGGAGTGGCCATCGAGGAGAGGCACCAAGGAACGAGCCTCCCACAGCCTGGGGAACTCCCCCTCCTGAGCCAGGTGGGGGGGCACGTCGGGGCTCTCCAAACCCCCCCAGCTCCCCAGCACCTGCTTGTCCGCCTTGGGGAGGGTGACGAGCCGGTTCTGCACGGGGCGGCCCACCCGCCTCGCCACCTGCTCGGTGCTGATGTCGGGGATGTCGGGGAGGTCACACAAGTGCTGGAGCTTCTGTGGGGACATCCCCGGGGTGACACAGCGGCCACCCTCATCCCCACACCGTGAGGCCCTTGCCACAGCCACCACCAGCATCTCTGAGCCGCTGCAGCTCCAGGACTCGTGGCTCTCTCCAGTCACAGGGATGGCCATGTCTGTGCCAGGATCCTGGGCAGGGCACACGGACTCTCCTCGCTGCAGAGGCACTGGGGCCGCTCCAGGTCCAGCAGGGACTGGAGCATCAGGCGAGGCCTGTCCCAGAGCTCCTGCAGGGATTTGCCCCAGCGGTGATGGAGGCACTGGCGGAAGAGGAGAATGTGCCCCTGGATCTGGCTTCGGAGCGGCACCAGAAACGGGAGGTAAGGGTGGGTGGTGAGGTGTCTCCAGGGATGTTGGGCTGTCCCCAAGGGTTCCCAAGCTGTCCCTAGGTTTGCCAGAATGTCCCCGTAGATGTCAGGCTGTCCTGGCAGATGACAGTGTGTCCCCAAGGATCCCAGACTGTCCCTAGATAGACAAAACTGTTTCCATGGATGCCAGACTGTCCCCAGGGGCGCCTGGTGGTCCCTATGGCTTCTGGGTTGTTCCAGTGTCGCTCTGTCCCCATGGGTTCTAGGTAGTCCAAGACAGAGCTGGCCTGGTTGTTCATCATATGGAAGTGGTGGGACTGTCCCAGTCCACACCAGCTGGGGAAAAAGAACATGATGGGGAAAGCAGAGGGGTCTCAGCACTGTGTCCCCAGTCAGTCCTCAGAGAGTCCCAGGGAGCTGGGCTGGGGCTCTGCCTGATCCTGGACATCATCACCTGGCTGTGGGACTTGTTGATGAGGCAGAAATGGTTGTGGAGGGGAAGCAGCAGCTCAGATCCTCTGTTGCCAGGGCAAAGAGTGGGTGGCACACAGGCAGCATGCCTGAGGACAGTGAGCAGGGCTGGGACCCCCAGTGAGGATGGGCACGGAACCCTGAGCCCCTGGCCAGGACCTCAAGCCCACGGCTGGTACCCCAAGCCCACAGCTGGGATGCAGAGCCCATGGCCAGGACTCCCTGTTGAAGACAAGCACAGGACATCAAACCCACAGCCAGGACTCCAAGCTCACAGCTGGAATCCAGGACCCTTTGCTAGGGCAAGCACTGAATGCCCTTCTTGCCATCACCACCACTGCTCCTGAGCAAGTACTGGCCCCTCTGGCACCTCCAGGACAGTGGAGTGGGAGGCTGAGGGTCCCCCTGGATCCTGTTCCCTTCAGCACCCTAAAGCAGTATGGAGGTTGAGAGGGTCGCAGGGGGTTTTGGGGTCCCCCAGGGGTCCTGACCTGTGGCATTCTCCTCCTCCTGCAGTCCATGCTCTGCCTGGCCCTTGATATCTTCAAGATACCCCAGGGTTGCCAGGGCTGTTTCACCTGCGGTCCTCCAGTGGGACCCTCAGGTGAGGACAGGGGTCACCCCATGCCAAGGGAGTCTGGGGAGGGGGTGCAGCCCCTGCCCCCACAGATCTGGGGCTGATGGGGCCTCGTGCCCAGCACGGCCTCCACCTCCATCAGTACCATGGCCGCCGGCACCGCTCAGGACTTGGTGAAGACACGGCTGCCAGCGCTGTCCCTGCAGGAGCTGACACTCATCTCCAAGGGGCTCTGGGAGTGCCACTGAGCAGGGATGTGCCAGGCCATGCCATCCAACCAGTGACACACCATTCCAGTGACCACTCTCTTATCCAAGAATTGCTGCTCCTCCCTGTTGTGGGGCAAAAGTTGGAAATTTATTTTCTCTCAGTGGCACCAGCCAAGCCCTGAGCCAGGGGCAGGACCTTGCCCTGGAGCTCTGCAGGTGCTGGGTTTGTTCAGTTGCAGGAGAGGAGATGGAGCTTGGAGCTCCCCGGGGGCTGCGGCTCCTTGCCAGGGCCGTGCGCTGGGCAGCTCCCACCTGGGCCCCAGGGGAGCAGGGACAGCAGCCCGGGAATGGCCGGGGCTGGGCCAGGCTGGCTCCAGGCTGGAGAACAGCAAAAGCTCCTTCCCCTACAGGGGGGCTGGGCCACTGACCAGGCTCCCCAGGGAATGCTCACAGCCCCGAGGCTGCTGCAGCTCCAGGAGCCTTTGGACACCCCTCCCAGGGATGCCCAGGCTGTGCTAGCCCTGTCTGTGCCGGGCCAGAGGTTGAACTCAATGCTCCCAGTGGGTCCTTCCTGCCTCAGCCCATTCTGCAATTCTCACCCTTTGGCTCAGCCCTTGTGTCCCCTCGTGGCACTGGCAGAGCTGCTGGGGTGGGGAAGGACCAGGGCAGCCCCAACATTCCATCCCTGGAGACGCTCCAAGGGAAATGTCCAGATCCATGTTCAGTCAACAGAACTGACCGGCCACCGACCCTGAGTGACCGTGGCCCTGCCAGCTCAGAGGCACCATTGGGGCAGCTGCATCTCAGCCATGTCCCAGCTCCTGCAGCCCTTCCTCTGCCCTGAACCCTCCTGCACCACAGGGAGGGACTAATTTCGGTGCCCATTGGGGGTCTCCTCTTGGGGTTGTAGAACACCCGGCAATTGGAACCCTGGGGTGAAAAGTAGTGATTTTGGTCCTCCCTAGCAAGGCCATTATTGAAACTTTGTTCCTTTTGCCTTTGTGCCCTGTAGGGCTGGGGGTGTTTTCTGCACCTAGTTCCAGCACTTGTGGAATGCACTCCTTGCAAATGTCACACTGCCAACGCCCTATACTTGTGTCACCTGCTGTGTCTGGGCATGAACAGAGCTCCTGGACTTGCATTTCCAACTCCTCTGGAACCAAACCTGAGGAACCCGGAGCTGCTGAAATGTGAAAAGTGGAAGACTAGCATCTCTCAAGGGGAAATCTCCCCCTCCTGTACCAGTCAGTGGCAATGCTGGAATTCTGTTCTTCTGCTGGGAACTCGGAAGCCTGGCTGAGCAGGAAAGGTGATGCTGAGCCAGGAGCTTGGCTGAAGCAATGCTTTGGCATAGAAAAGACCTTCCCAGCACTGTGCCCTGGGCCAGGAGGGATTGTGCCACCAGAGCTGTCCCTTCCCTGCTGCATTGGACATGGAAAGTCATTGTGCCATCCTTTCCTTCCCACCAGCCCTCAGCTGGAACTTGGATTGAACAGGGACAATGAGGAAAGGAATTTCTCTCCCAGGGCAGGGCTGAGGTGCAAGCACATCCCCCAGCAGGAATCTGGAGCAGCCCAAGGCTCTGTGTGCCCAGGCAGAGGCAGGCAGGACGCAGAGCTGTCAGCAGAGGAAGGGCCCAGCCAGGTGGGGCAGCCGGGGGGTGACGACAGCCTGCAGGGACAGAGGCACAGGGCATGGACACCGTAGGACAGCCTGGGCTGCACAGGGCACAGGGATGGGCAGCAGCTGCAAGGCCCTGCCAGAGCCAACTCCTGCAGCACTTTGGCCATGGCTGCTGGGCCTGGGCCTGAGGCCAGCAGGGGACAAGTGACCCTTGCAGCCCTGGGGCCTCATTGCCTCCTTGTCCCTGCTCAGCAGCCTGGCAGGGGCTGCCCCATGGTGCTGCCCTTGGCATTGCACATCCCCACATCCCAGTGGCCTGGGAAGAGCCCTGAGCAAGGAGGGAGGGACAGGATGTGCCTTGGCAGGGGCTGGGGCTCAGGCCTTGGCCCTTTGCATTCCTGAAACACATCTAGGTTTGCTCAGCATCAGAGACACCTTTCCCTTGTTTGTCCCCACCTGTCATCAGTGCCTGCAGTGATCTGCTCTAAAAGGAACCTGGGGACATTTTCTCAGTCCTGTCCCTCAGTGAGATTCATTTTCACTACAAGAACCTTCAATTTTTCAATTTCAATTTGAGTTGTTGAGAAGTTTTTTGAGCACACTCTGAGGGACTGAGTCTGATGCATACAGCACCAAAGCCCCGAGAGGGTTCTGAAAGTCCTTGTGCTGTGTCTGTGCTGCTGAGCTGGGCCGGGCTCCTGGCACAGAGGCAGCTCCTGGCAAGGGCAGCACTGCAGAGAGACAGCTCTGCCCAGGAGCAGCTCCTGTGCACAGCCCAGCAGGGCTGGGGCACTGCCAGGGCACCTCAGGGACATGAGCAGGGCACAGACAGAGCTCACAGGGGCTCAGCACTGGCAGGGGCTGTGTGCTGTCCCAGAGGGGGCTGTGTCACAGCAGCACCTCTGTGGCTGAGTCATAGAGTCACTGAGCAGCCTGAGATGTCACAAAGAGTCTGTGTGAGAACACAGGGTGGGTTGTGTGAGGTCACTGATTGGGCAATACCAACACAGAGTTTGTAGTGTGAAGTCATTGAGCAGATAAACACCATAGAAAGGAGTGTGTGACATTCCAGAACAGGATGTGACATAATGCTGTGCCTTTATAATATCATAGAGTGAGCTGTGTGGTCAGAGATTGTGCTGTGACATTGCAGGGTGGCTGTATGACATCACGGAGTGGGGTTTGTGACATCACTGAAGGGGTTGTGACAGCACAGAGCTAGATTTGACTTCACTGAAAGTGGGTTGTGACATCAAAAAGTTGGCTATAACATCCCAAAGCAGGTTGTGTGACATCTCAGACTGAGCTGTGACATGACAGGCCGCTGTGTGACATTACAGGGTCTCTGTGATATCACAGGGGCTGTGTGAGGTCACTGGGAGGTCACTCTGCCCCAGCCCACCCTCACAGTTTCCCCCAGAGAAGTCCAACACTGCTCGTGCACAGTGGGGTCCCCTGTCCCCCCGGGTCCCCCCCGCCCCCGGCGCCGCCGCCCCCCCAGAGGATGTTCCACGAGATCGACCCCAGAGCCTGACACGGGGACAGGGGGCCAGGGCTGGGGAGGGGTGGGACAGGGGGACAGGGACTCCCTGCAGTGTCCTCGTGTCCCCAGAGCCTGGGCCAGGGCTCTGTCAGAGTCTGTCCAAGGATGTGATATGCCTCACGACCGTCTCCAATGACTGAGGACTGAGACCCCAGACTCTGAAAGGAGCCCCTGGCCTGGCTGAGGTGGAACGTTTGCCAAGTCTCGGAGGACTGGTCTGCATCTCCATGAGAACGGAGTGCAAGAACAATGGAACTGGTCACAGTGGACTGAGCCAAGGCTACTTGCCCAAACTGGTCCGCCCGTACTGGAGTACGGCACGTACGGTGTGCAGCTTGTCCCTGAGCACCCAACCTCGACGCACGTGGCTCCGGTTTTGGCCCTGTGACTCTCCTTTGTTTCAACCTGCATGCAGGTGGCTCCTGCTTTGGCTCTGGGCCCCTTGCTTTGCCTCAACACAGGTGGCTCCTGCTTTGGCTTTGTGCCACTCGCTTTGGTCCCCGCCTTGACCAACCTATAAAACCCTGGAGACCCCCGCTCACTTTCGTGTACACCCCACTGGAGAACAACCGCGTCTATAGGCATCTCGACCTCGAGGACTCGGCCCTCCACGTTGGTAGCTATAATCCCTTACCCTCTTTTCTATCTTTCTTACTATTCTCTATTTTCTCTCCCACTATCGCATTTTGGTGGCACTAAATAAAGGTGCATTTTTGTTGTATTGAGTTGTCCCCTGCTGTGTCTTTTGCGCTTTGAGATCCTAAAACGAACCATCAGGTTCCCCGCATATGTTTGCGGACCCTGACATAAATTGGCGTCACGGACAGGATCTTGATAGACAGAGGAGTTGTGGTTTTATATAGTTTGTAACAGGGGAAGGACCCTCGTCTCAGCCGCACCTAGCACGCCACTTTGGTGAGCGCTGTTAGAAAGCAAGGGGGGCGAGGGAAAATTCCCGCAAACTGTATACGTCCAGGTGAAGAGCATTCCCTGTCATCAGGATTTCCTTGAAGATCTCACTGTGCAAAAGATGGGACTTTGTTGTTGTTGTTGTTGTTAAATATGTGGACTGCTTGGTGTAGTTGAGGAGACAACAGTTTTATGTAACTAAGGAGTGCCTCCCAAGCAGATAGGTCTCCTCACCTATTTCAGGGAAGGAAGGGAGTCACAGTGTGAGCTGTGCAGTGTGTAACTTTAAGTATACCTCCCTGTGAGCGGTTATTGTCCCTTCACCAAAATGACTGAAAAACATAAGGATGCTTTTTATGCTTTGCTTGCAAAACATGGTGCTAGACCTTCCCCAGCCGGAGAAGGATGGGCACAGAATAATTGGTTTAATTTTGAAAACATTGTAGATAGAATATATTCTTTGCAACATGATGCTAGATTTAAACTGGGCAGAAATAAAACCATCCTTTGCTCAGTTTTGGGGGCCTGTCTTTCGGCAGCCATAGAAACCCGTTTTAAACGGGTAGGTGAAGAAAATGCAATAATAGACTCCCTGCAAAATTTGGTAGAAGCTCTGCAAAAACAATTGGAACAGAAAGAAAATCAGAATTATTTGTTGCAGTTTTCCCTTGCAGAAGAGCGAAGAAAAAATTTAATCCCCATAGAAACACCTAAAGAAATAGAAAAAAGGGAGTCACACACTATTAAACAGATATACCCTCAGAAGGAATTGGTACACATGCAAAATTGTGGGGAACACTGTTGTTCCAACCTGAGACCTCTCATTAAAACAGAATATAACTATATAAATGAGGAGGATCGTGATCCCCACATAATCACCAAAGAAATACCATACACAGCCACTGAATTAGCTAAAATAAAAAAGGAATACTCCTGTCTCCCTAGTGAATCAGAGACAGAGTATGTTTTTAGAGTTTCACTCACTGGAGGTGACCAAATTAAATTAAGTGAACAAGAAGCAAGTGGCTACTGGGGACATGGAGTTTTCTTAACAACAGGGAACACACGTGCTTCATGGTCCCTAACACAGCGTGCAGCTTTCTGGGCAGGGGGACTAAACCCCCTTGAAAGGGGCGATCCTCTGGCAATTGTCGGCACCTCAGACCAACTCCTAGAAAACATACACAAAGCTGCATGCTTGCAAATGATACATGAGAGAAAATTATTTTCTGGCTATGAGTCACCAATGCAGCAGCCTGTCAAACCTGAGATTATGACCCCCCTAATACGAGGTTTGCCAGAATCACTTAAACCAACAGCAATTCTCTTCCAAAAAACAATAGCATCTATCACCCCAGTAGACAGGCTTGAAAGATTTCTTGGACATGCAAGTGATCAAACCGGTTCCACTGACTCCAGTGACTCCTCGCCTTTTGCTACTCCTAGCACACAATCTAGTGAAGTAGCAGAGGAGTTAATCAGTTACAGCAGAAAATATGGACCGGTAAAACACTCAGAGGACAAACCTGAAAAACCCAGAGGAGTCAGGCACATTGCTTCCCCTAATGAAAAACCAGAAAGGGGAAAACACATCTCTAACCAACAGCAGTTGTGGTTGCTAGGGCTGAAAACGGGAGTGCCACAAGAAATAATGGACAAATTGCCTTATGAAAAATTGGCCAAAATAATTTCTAATTGGTCCTGTCCCAAACCTATTGTAATAGATCTGTCTGACCAACAACCCAGCGCACCTCCTTTTCCATCAGCCTTGGGCAGCCAGCCACAACATTCCCTTACACAAGTTTTAAACAATGCAGCTTTCTGGGCCGGGGGAGGTAATGCTTTGGAAAAGGGAGACCCTTTAGCTATAGTCTGTACCCCCGACCAGCTTTTGGAAGGTGTCCACAAAGCTGCCTACTTATGGGAATGGACTGCTGCTCAGGAAGAAACAATGCAATTACTGATTTTTGAAGCAACTGCTCACCAAGCCCTTGACCCTATTCATCCTACAGATCCTTTTCAGGTGAAATGGGGATTTGCCCCCTCAGGGTTGTCAGTACACATATGGCAGCAGGGTCCTGAGGGTCCAACATGGCCTGTTGGTTTTTATTCCTGTGGTTTCAGAGATGCTGAAAAGAGGTACATTACCTGGGAAAAAGGCTTGTTTGTGGTTAGCCTAGCTCTCATAGAAGTGCAGATGATTGCACGACAACAACCAATTGTCTTGAGAGATCCTTTCAAAGGAGTTAAGTCAGTCACTGCTGGGACCCCCTCACCTGACGGGGTGGCCCAGAGGGCCTCAGTAAGGAAGTGGTTTGCTCAGACCGAATGTGATTGTAACATCCTCTCAATAACTGAAGGAGCTGTGAAAAATCTAGCAATACAAGAGGTAGAAAACTTGGATGGCGTCCAAGATAAACCTGCCTCAGTCATTACCCCTCCCTTTTCCCCTGAGCAGTCAGCAAATCCTTGGTTTACTGATGCTTCTGCTTTTTGCCCGTCAGCTCCAAGCAGAGTTCCCTCACTGTGGAGACCAAGTGATCCCAACAATCCAACACATTACCCTGGACAACCTGTTTTAGTAGACCTCCCTACTGTAGGGGAAGTACCCCTAGTGCTAAAAACTTTTCTGAATAAATTTGCAGGGATAGCATCTGATGCCCTGGGAAAAGAACATCGGATAAATACGTGCTGGATAATTTCCATCATTCTAATTTTCTGCCTCCCCGTGGCAGATTCTGTTGTGCTTACTTTTCACAGGGGAACTCCGAGGGACATGAAAACCATATAAACCATGATAAATATTTTAAACAGGAATTTTAAACAGTATTGATTAATGGATAAATTGGTTGCCACAATTAGAGATTTTACTAAATTATAACAACCCCTGCAGTCCTCTGTCCACTTTGGGGACACATCAGTGGTTTTTATCAAACATATTACCAAATTGAGAAAAGGTAAATGTAAATGATCACAAATTGGTAATTGATACACTTGGTATTACACACTTGGCATTGCTTAAAGCAACATCTTTGGTTTTTAGCTGCATCGAGGCACAGGTTTGGATGCAGATGGTTGTTGCCTTAATCATAAGGGAAGGTGAGGAAGGCATCTTCCCTACTGAAATTTGGAAAATAATTTGGGACAATGTAAATGATTTTGAAAGGGAATTTCAATCCTGGTGAAAATTGGTGAACTTTACCTATAACCCCAATACCAACACAGTTATAGTTTTTGTGTTAACAATATGCAATGCTTCTGTGCATTTGATATTCCCGATCATTGCATTAGGTATAAATCATGATGGAGCCATTCTCTATCCTTCCGAGCATAGGGAGTGGGCCCGTCAAATGGGGGAAAAATGGCAAACTGTCAATTTAGAATCTTGTGTTGTTAGGGAGCAACAAGGTTTCATTTGTGAAAGTAATGCAATCATAGCTCAAGACATCTGCTTAGACACAGAGCAAAACATTTGTCACTTTGAAGTACACCCTAACGAAGCTCCTGAAACAGTGCTTATGTATATAGGCAATAGATGTGCTTGTGTGAGGACTGCTTGTGATGAAGTGCTTGTAGAAAATGTAGCAGTGGATCTTAGGAATCATTTAAATTTTTGTGTTTGTAATTTTATCATAATTATGGGATGTGATTTTTTTTTTTTACACAGCCCCAGTTACTTCCTATCACCTTTTACAATCCAATTTTACACTGATTCATCAGATAATGCCTGTCCCCATTGGAATGAATCTAACTTTGGTTAAGCAATTGTTGCTTCACCAGGACTTAATGAGAATTTTGATATCCATAATGAATGCACACAGTTTAATTGATACCCCTTTTGTAAAAGATACTCCTAAAGTTATTGATATTAGACTCACTACCAAAACAGTGAGAATTGGTCCTGCAATATCAAGTTAACTTGAAGTTGTTTGATGGTTATTTGATTTTGATGTGTTTGTTTTAGTTATATTTAAAATTGATTTTGTGATTTGTTTTTGATTAAGTCAAAAGAAAATAGTTTTAATTAATCAATTAATATTGATTGTATACTGATTTATTGTTTTATTGTTTTTTGATTTTTTGTGATTTGTTTGAGTATTTTGGAAAATTGTTTTAATTGAATATTGATTAATTTTTGTTTTGATTTTTATTTTGCTTTCCCTTATATTTCCTTTTCCTCTCTCTCTCTCTCTCTCTCTCTCTCTCTCTCTCTTTCTCTCCCTTTTTACTGTCCCTGTTTTCTGGGATATATGCGACCAACACGGACGAGTCCTGAAGACATCGTGACAACGTTGCAGAAGAGGACCTTTGTCGTCAGTCGTGAGTCACGGGGTGGTGTCAGAGTCTGTCCAAGGATGTGAAATGCCTCACGACCGTCTCCAATGACTGAGGACTGAGACCCCAGACTCTGAAAGGAGCCCCTGGCCTGGCTGAGGTGGAACGTTTGCCAAGTCTCGGAGGACTGGTCTGCATCTCCATGAGAACGGAGTGCAAGAACAATGGAACTGGTCACAGTGGACTGAGCCAAGGCTACTTGCCCAAACTGGTCCGCCCGTACTGGAGTACGGCACGTACGGTGTGCAGCTTGTCCCTGAGCACCCAACCTCGACGCACGTGGCTCCGGTTTTGGCCCTGTGACTCTCCTTTGTTTCAACCTGCATGCAGGTGGCTCCTGCTTTGGCTCTGGGCCCCTTGCTTTGCCTCAACACAGGTGGCTCCTGCTTTGGCTTTGTGCCACTCGCTTTGGTCCCCGCCTTGACCAACCTATAAAACCCTGGAGACCCCCGCTCACTTTCGTGTACACCCCACTGGAGAACAACCGTGTCTATAGGCATCTCGGCCTCGAGGACTCGGCCCTCCACGTTGGTAGCTATAATCCCTTACCCTCTTTTCTATCTTTCTTACTATTCTCTATTTTCTCTCCCACTATCGCATTTTGGTGGCACTAAATAAAGGTGCATTTTTGTTGTATTGAGTTGTCCCCTGCTGTGTCTTTTGCGCTTTGAGATCCTAAAACAAACCATCAGGTTCCCCGCATATGTTTGCGGACCCTGACAGGCTCCTTGTTACAAACAAGGGGCTGAGAGCACTTAAAAAATCCCCAGCAAGGGATCAGCAAAATGCAGATTTAATATTGAGCGAGAGCACAACAAAGTTCCTTGGCAAGAGTCACTCTGCTCCTGACTGGACACTTCAGGCACACCAAGGAAACAAAGCAGCAACAAAACCAAACAAAATCCAGGCAATCAAACCACAAATGAACTGAGAAATGTCCCTCTGTGTGTGTGTGTGTGACAAAAGGACAGGGAGGGCAAGCATAAAAGGAATACGGCCTAAGAGCTGAACAGAGCTCAAACTTAACAGCACTTAACTCATACCTTAACCTTACCTTACGCTTTCAACTTCACAACTGAAGCAAAAGAACAGCACTTAACAGTAGTTTAACCTAATTTATTACATATGACTTAATGATTTAACATTAAATAACATTAACAGTAGTCAACATCAGCTTATAACTATATTAAACTCAACAGCTTAGCAAAATAACAACACTTAGCAGCATTTAACTTAGCTTACACCTCATGACTTAGCCTAACTTACAGGCCTGGCTGACTCAGATGTCCAAGGCACTCAAACCCCTCAGAGAGCAGCACTTGTGCCACATTTGCCAGGGCACAGGCACTCTGTGTGCACACAGACAGACAGAGTCAGTGCCAGGGAGCTGTGAGAAATTCCCCTGCAGGGCAGGGAAATGCTCCCTGGGGATGCTTTGGCATCTCCCCAGCGGGCCAAGGGCTGAGCCTCGAGGAGTGGGGGCTCGGCCCCGGCTCCGTCGTTGTTCGGGGATCCCCCGAGGGCAGCAAACGGGAGAGTTCCCGGCTGGCAGAGGCCCCACTCAGAGGGAGGGCACTGGCCCAGGAGAGCTCCAGGGGCTCCTTTTGGAGCTCTGTTTGTAGGGCCCCAAGAGAGGGGCTTTAGTCACAGCAATGTTTCATCCTGGCCGCACCTGGGATCAGCAGCTTTCCTTGGAAGTGTGAGAACAGGGATGTTGTGCCACTGAGGGAACAAAAACAGTTCCCAGGGCTGCTCCTAAAGAATCCAGGAGCTCGTTGGGCAGCAGCAGTGCCTGGGAGCAGACAGGGTTTCTGCTGAGCTCCAGAGGAGCTGAGCCCAGGGGCTGTTGGCCAAGGCCAAAGGAGCATTTCTCAGCTCACAGGGTGGCCTGAGAAGGGGAGGGGGGAATGCACCAGCACAGGGCCCCATGGAACCAAGGGACCATTGTGACCCTGTGGGGCCTTGTGAGACCAAGGGACCATTGTGACACTGCAAAGCCTCATGGAATCGCTGGGACCCTTGTGACACTGAGGGTCCTTATGGAAGCCAGGGGCCATTGTGACATTGTGGGACCCCATCAAACCAAGGGTTTATTGAGACACTGCAGGTCTTCTTGTAATCAAGGGGCCATTGTGGAACTGCTGGACCCCATGGAATCAAGGCACCATTATGACACTGCAGGGCCCCAGGAACCAAGGTGCCATTGTGACACTCCAGGGGCCCCATAAATCAAATGGAACACAGAACAGTTCTGGCTGGTTTAGGCTCCCAGGGCCACCTGACTGGTCCAGCTGACTTTGGCATGTTGAGGGTCTCTTCTCATCTGCTACTGAAACCCTGGGGCTCCCTGCTTTCCTTCCAATGGGAAAGAACTGTCCTTCTCCTCCAGCTGCCCAGGGCCAAGATTGGGATTCCACCTCCAAAATTCCTTCTATCCAAACACTGCTCCCAGACAAAATCTGTCATTACTGACAAGTCTGGCTGGCCTTGGCCTAGTGAGGCTCTCAGCTGCCTTCCAAACCCTGGGGAAGACTCTGTGCTTTCCTTCCTATGGGAAAGAACTGTCCTTCTTGTCCAGGTGCCCATGGCCAGAATTGGGATTCCACCTCCAAACATTGCCTCTTGTGAGAGACTGGAGGAGATGTTGGCTGGAAACATTTTCTGTGTGAGGGAGGAAGGGGCAGGTCCAGCCTTGCCCTGCCCTGGAACCCCAATCCCCCCAGAGCCTCTATCCCAGCCCAGCAGTGTCTGCCAATGCCTGGCACACCAAAGGCAATGCTCCACAGCCACCTCTGCAGCCCCCAGCCCAGCTCCTGAGTGACCAGATGACCCAAGTCCCACCTGGGGGAAGGGCCCAGGAAGACCAAGGGTTATTTAAGGCTGAACACAAGGTCAGAACACATCTTGACCCCACCTCCTCTTGGAATTTCTATCTCAACATCGCTGCAGTCCAGGAGCTGGTAGCTCTGTGTGTGCTTCCATAGATCTTACCTGTCTTTCTCTCTTTCTGTCTTCTTCTAATTCCTTCCTCTTGCAAATTCTGAGTAACTTAAAATTGAACAGACTTAGAGTTCTTAGAGTTTGCAGAGTTGAATGGACTGAGTAAATCCTTTGAGAAGTGTTTTTTGTTGATTGAATGTTGTATTAAATTTTTTGCCTAGTTTCTCTAATTTTCTAACATAGCAGTAAAGTCTGTTTTGTTGTTTTAAGCTCCTGAGAATCTCTTGTTGGTATTTCTCAAGTGTTTCCAACTCCAAAGACACAAACAAATCTAATTTCTTTTTAAATGTCTCATTGAAAGAGTTGTTTGTGGGATGGGGGTCGGGGTTGTCTGTCCTGCTTGGCACAGCCCAGGCAGGGCTGTCACAGCCACATTGCACACTCCATTTCCCACCTGGACCCGCTGGTGCCTCTGAGCTCTGCTCTCCCAGCCCCAGGGACGCTCTCCTTGTCTGCCCATTCCCCCACGGTCTCTGGGCAGGGATGGCCTCAGTGGGGGCTGTGACATCCTCAGACACTTGGAGGCTGCTGCTGGATTTGACTTCTCCAGAGGCTTGTTCAGCCTTCAGCTCTTCAGGTCAGGAATTCAGTGCCCAGGGCTCATTAACAAGCCTCTGGAAAGAATTGGATTAAGTTTTCAAATTGTTGTGTTATGAAACCGATTTTGGAAGTGTATTCTAAGTGAATATATTGTATTTACAAATGACAGTGAGAAAGAATTTTTAGGTCTTTAGGTTTGTTCTCTGTTAATACATTGATATGTGCAATCTCCAATTGACACTGAATCCTAGAACCTTTGAATATTCACTTTGAATAGATATGAAAATCAAGACCCTTCATGGCTGACAATCAATCAGACTCTGTCCCTACCCCCACCCCACCATTTCCCCCATCCAAGCCCTGGGACTCAGAGCAGCCTTGTGCAAATCTGAGCTCCCTCCAGCCCAGGCTGGACCTGCAGCTTTCAGCTCCTTGGCTCCAACTCCCACCTGCTTTCCTTGGAGAAAGAGCTGCCTGAGACACAGAGGGATGGTCATTCATTGTCAGCCAACAAACCCAAGGGAAGGCACAGCTCCATCAAATGCCAAACTCACTCTTCTCCCTGGCTCTGCCCTGCACCTGATCCCCACAGCCTGTCCTGTTTCCTTCATCCCTCCTTTGCCAGGGACTTTGTGGCACAAGGGAGCTCTGCTCTGGCTATGGAGGGAGGTGCAAGTGCAGCCACTGGAGTGGGAACCACAACTCATCAGGGTTGTGTCTTTTGAGGGACCAGGAACTGGTGAGACTCAGAGGCATGGAAAGGTTTCTCTTCATGGCCAACCTAAAAAATGTGAACATGATAAAATTTAATAAACATCAAAACACTTCCCTCCCTTGTGACATCCCAACAACATCTGACATGTCCGCCACCCACACGAGACTGCCATACAGGAACAATTTTAGACAAAGACATAAGAAGAGTTAATAAAAAAAAATGCAACTAAGATGCTCACTAAGGTGTTATTTAAACTTGCCAAAGACTGGGCAACTCCCCAGAGCTGAAAGCATGAAGCCAGTCAAGGGAGAGGCACTGGAATGAGCAGAGAACAGCTGCAGGAGGAAATCCTGGAGCAACAGGAAGGACATAGGTCCAGCAGCTGTACATGAAGACATGTCCTTAGACATGGCCATTTAAATAGGGGAGCTGGAAACACTTGAAGGAAGAGAGTCATGAAATATTAGACTGAATTTTGAGGCAAAGGTAGAAAGGAAGATCAGTATTTCTTCTCCTGCCATCAGTAGAAGAATCCAGTAGATCCAAAAACTTCATGTTCCTGGTGGGAAAACTTTGCCACTTCTTAAAATTACTCAAATGACCCAGATAATAAA
This sequence comes from Sylvia borin, assembly GCA_014839755.1. NCBI lineage: Eukaryota > Metazoa > Chordata > Aves > Passeriformes > Sylviidae > Sylvia > Sylvia borin. The sequence goes on from JACEWE010000045.1 coordinate 238,035, forward strand.
GATTTGCTTGTATATTATGAAACTAACAAGTATTAAAACCTGTGCCCCTTTCCAGGCAGATATCAGCTGTGTGCCCATGAACAGGCAGTGCCACTTGTGCCCTGAGGTGCCCAGCTGGGATTGGCATCTCTCCGAGAGGAGCTGAGGGAGAGCAGAGCACCTTGCAAGCTGCAGGTCCCTGACAGCCCCAGAGGGCTCCTGTCCCATAAACATCTGCTCTGCTCCAGGCTGAAACAGGGACCAGCATGGTGCCAGGATCATCAGAGAACTGAGGTGTGTGCTGGAATTCAATCCCCTCCCCATCCCGCAGCAGCCCTGCCTTTCCCTGCTCCAGCCTTGGTCTCCAGCACAGCCATGGAGGCTCTTTGGGCTCTGCACTTTTCCTGCAGCCCCCAAGGGCAGCTGAGCTGTGCCTTTGGCACAGTCAGCCCTGGCCAGCGCAGGCAATGGCCAGCAGTTCCTGGTGTGTGCCTGGCCTTGCTGTCAGCCCCGGCAGCGGCTGCGTGGCCCCTTTGTGCCGCGCTGGCCCAGCCATGGTGCCACAGCCCCTGTGCAGGCCCAGGGCAGGACAGGAGCATTGCGGGTGGGAACGGCCCCTGTGCCGTGGGGCCACAGCAGCCTTGGGGCTCTGTGCCCCATGGCCTCCCTGCTGGGCAGCCTCTGCCAGCTCCTGCACAGCCCGTGGGCCCTGTGGGCCTGCACAGACAGCCCTGCCCCGGGCTCTGCCGGGCTCTGGGCCAGCAGAGAGGCCGGGCAGGGCTGGCCATGGCCGCCAACAGGCCCTGAGCCCCGCAGGAGGATGGAGCTGGGCCACAGCCAAAGGGCCCCGCAAACCTGGGCTGGGCAGCCGGGGCTGCCAACGCCTGGGGACAGAGGCTGGCATTGGGGACAAATGTCCTGGGCCCCCTCCCTGCTGTGCCCATGCCACCAAGGGCACAGAGCAGCCTCCTCTCTGGGCCACTTGCCTGTTTTCAATGCCTTCCACAGGCGCTGGCCCTGCCCCACACGGCCTGGGCTGAGTCCTGCCCCTGCACGCTGCCACAGGCTGAGATGGACACTGATGGTTTGTGTGCCAGGCTCTCTGAGCCCAGCCCAGCTCCCTGCCAGCTCTGCCAGCTGCCCTGAGCTCTGTGCAGCACCAAGGGCCTCTCCCCAGCCCAGCCCAGCCGGCTCTGGCCCCACAGCTCTGCTCAGGGCAGGCTGCTCTGGGCAGGGGCCCCACGGCCTCAGCCCCTGGCAAGGGCACAGCAGCAGCTGCAGCTCAGAGAGGGCTCAGCCCCAGCCATGGGGAAGGTGCTGGCAAAAGAAGGGAAAAGGAGGCTCCCTGTGTGCCCTGCTCCCCTGTCCCTGAGGTGCTGAGAGCTCTGCAGCCCCTGCTGCCATCCCATCTGCCCAGGCCAGCACAACAGCCCCGGCCTTGGGGCCCTCCAGAGCTGCTCCTGCTCCAGGCCCAGGGCCCATCCCAAAGCTGGGGCAGCCACAAAGCTGTGCCCATTTCTGTTCATTGCTGCTCTGGTGAGGATGGATCCTCAGCCCCTTGGAGGTTGCTGATGAATTTTACTGCTGCAGAAGCCTCTTCTTTCTTGAGCTCTTCCATTCAGGAATTCAGTGAGAAAAGCTCATAAACATTTGTTCAAAACAGCCAATCAAAAAAAGCCTCTGGTAATGATTTAAGTTTTCAATTCTTTTGTGGTCAATTAGATTGATTTCAGAAGTATATTTGAAGTTAATATACTTCCTTGAAAGCAATGCAGAGAGAACTGTTATATTCTGGTTCTTTTCCTGTTTCTAGATTGATACCAGCAATGTCCACTTGATATTGACCTCCACCACCTCCTAATTTAGCCTGAAAAGATAAGAAAATCAAGACCCTTCATGGCTTACAAACAAACAGACTTTGTCCCACTCCCTCCCCACCATAACGCTCATTCAGCCCCTGGCACTCGTATGGATCAGGAATAGTGTGGCCAGCAGGATCAGGGCACAGATTCTTCTGCTCTGCTGGGCACTGTTTGGGCAGTACCTTACGTGCTGTGTCCAGTTCTGGGCCCCCCAATTTAGGAATAACATAGATGGGCTGCATCATGTCCAGAGAAGGGCAACAGGGATGGTGAGGGGTCTGGAACACAAGTCCTGAGAGGATTGGCTGAGGGAGCTGGGCTTGTTTATCCTGGAGAAAAGGAGGCTCAGGGAAGACAAGGTGGTCTCAGAGCATAGACTGGACTTGATGATGTCCAAGGTCTTTTCCAACCTTGCTGATTCTGTGTTTCTTTTTTTTTTTTTCCTCTTCCTATGGAATTGTATTTCTGACTTGGAGTTCTCTCACTGGTTTTGCTTTCATACTACTCCAGTCCTAAAAAGTCATAATGGTCTCCATTGTTCCATGAGGCCCTGCAATGTCACAATGGACCTTTCGTTCCATGAAGCCCCACTGTGACACAATTGATCCCTTGGTACCATCAGAATGGCCACTTTGTTTCATGGAGCACCACAGCATCAGAATGGTCCCCATGGTTCCACAGGACCCCCCAGTGTAACAATGGACCCTTTGTTCCATGAGGTTCCTCAGGGTCACAATGGTCTCCTTGGATCCCCAGTGTCACAATGGCCCCTTGGCTCCAGGTGTCCCTGCTGTGTCACAAAGGCTCGTGGTTCCATGAGGCTGCAGAGTGTCACAATGGACCCTTGGTTCCATGAGCCTTGCTGTGTCACCATGGACTTCTGGTTCCATGAGCTGTCATGTTGTCAACAACTGAGGTTTCTCAGTGTCACCATGGACTCCTTGGCTCTGTGAGGCTCTGCTGTGTCACAATGGACCCTTGGTTCCATGAGGCCTTTCTCTGTCACAATGAACTTTTGGTTCCATGAGTTTCCAGTGTCACAATGGTCTCCTTGGATCTGCAGCATCACAATGGACCATCAGTTCCATGGGGCCCCACTGTGTCAAAATGGATTTTGGTTCCATGCAGCCCCACAGTGTCAAAATGTCCCCTTGGCTCCATCAGAGTCTGCAGTGTCACAATGGACCCTTTGTTCCATCAGGTTCCACAGTGTCACAGTTGAGTCCTTGGGTCCATGAGGCCATGCTGTTACCAAATCTCCAAAATATCAGAATAAGACTCCTTAACACTAAACTGGTGTTAAAAGAGGGCTATCACTTATTCAGGGCTGAGGTCCAGCAGGGATAACACCAAACCTTATGTGGACATGTGATTCTAAAAGTGTGTTGCTTTTATAGATTTTCTAAGTGTCTATTACAATTTACCCATTCTCATAAAACCCACTTCGCATTTTTGAAAAGAGAAGAGGAGGATTTTGTTATAAATCCATATTATAAAGTTGCCTTTTCACAAAATTGAAAAGAATGCTATATGTATAATATGGGAAGGTTTTTCCAGTTTCTTTATAACAGGGTTTAGAAATGGTGATGTGATGAATATGCATATTTTTGGGAGGTTGTTAGACAATGTTAAAAGTAAGAAACTGTTTTTGTAACAACTAAACTGGCCAAACTGAAAGAAAGAGAGGGTTCTCCCGCATTCCTGAATTATCCACGTAAAGACAATGCTGAACCAAAGCTCCAAAAAGGAATTTATTGATCTTCTGTTATCAGAAAATGGGACATGAAACAATCAAGAGGCACCACCAAGAACAAGGACTAATAAAATGCTAAACGAATAGAAAGCAGCAGGTTTGGGGGTGTTGAAACTAGGAGGGCATCCGAACTCAAAGGAATGTATGAATAATGCATTAAAGTCTATTGAATATGTAACATACTGATCCTTTTTAACTGGTGTTCTGAAAAGGGCAGAGTGTCCTTTCTGGCTCCATGTCAGAGATCCAGGCAGACATCCTTTGATTTATTTCTGTTTCCTAATTGTCTTTTTATTTTTTATTAAAACCAATAAAATTTTCTAAGAAAGTGAACCTTGTTTTTGACATGAAGAGAGCCTGGGCAAGGAGGCTGGAGCCCCCAGGCCCTGCCCTGAGGCGTCAGCGCTGCCCCAGCAGTGCCCATGGCCTGTCCCTGCTGCAGCCCCGGCACTGCCACCCCCAGCCCTGTGCCCGGCCCCGAGAGCACTCAGGCCCTACAGCAACACCAGGGCCAGGAGGGCAGCGGGGCAGGGCCACGGGAGCAGCACTGCCAACACCAAGGGCTGCTGCTCCTGGCCACAGCTGCTGTGCCAGCCCTGATCTGCCCCCAGCTCTGCACACAGACATTGCTGCTGCAGCTGCAGAGAAGGGAACAAAAGGGGCATCTCTGCACAAAACTTGGCTGGGAGATCCTTGAGTTCCTTTAAAGCCACCAAGAGCACAGCCCCTCATTGACACAGTCTGTGGCCACAGGGAAGGTGGAGAGAAACAAAATGAGAAATGGCACTGTCCCAGGGTGACTATGATGCTTCTATCCCCAGTCGTCTGTTCTGTGTGAGCTGTGTGTTCTGTGCCTTTAAGACTGGTTCTGAGAGTGAAGCAGAGAAAGAAGAAGGCACACAGTTTGTTTTGAAAAACAGTGTTCACTCCTCTGCATTTTTCCTTCTTCCTCAGGACTGTGTGTGTTCATCAGATGCATAAATAGTGGCCAGAGAAAGGTTTTTTTTTTTTTAGTTATTCTAGCTAGCTGAGGCAAAGAAGCTTCCTGGACTGTTTTTTTTTTTTTTTTTTCTTGAGACTGTTTAAATCTGCTCTGGACTGAAAAACCCAGAGGAGCACCGAGATCTTGTGCCCGTGGCCCACCGGGGCCTGGACCTCGGCATTTTCCAGCGCCTGAAGGGACTGAGGCTGATAAGAGATTGAGAGAGCTGAGCTAACTCCTGGCAAGGATTTTAGTTCTGTCATCTCTCTTCAGAGCAGTAAGAAGTTTTATTGTTTCATTTCATATTATTAATTCCTTATGCTTGTGGGGATATTGTTTGTCAAATAAATAGTGTTTTCCACTTTTCTCCGAAAAAGTTCTTTTCCCAGACCAGCTGGGAGGAAGGACCATTAGGGTTTTCTCTCCAGAAGAACCCCATTCAGAAGTTTCCTCCCAAATTTGCCTTAAACCAAGACAATACATTTTTATTGTTGCCCAACGTGGGGTATGAGAGAGTGGAAAAAACTTGTATTAAATAATGATTTCATTTTAGTTGTACTTTGTGTAGGAATAAAGTAGCCATGTTGCTCTTTGAACTACTAATGACTCTTAAAATAGAATCCTTTCTATATTTCTGTTTCCTTGGCTTTTTTGAGGTTTTAATACCTTTCTAAGCCCTCAGTTTGTTTTCTTGTTCAAAAAGAGCTCCAGTGTTGTCCCTAACACATAGCTTTTACACTAGAAATGCACAAATTAGAATTGCTATTTTGTTGAGCTCCAGTGATCATAATTTATAAAAAAGTTTATACAAGTCCTGGAGTTTGAGCCAGGTATGTTTAGTTTATAGTTTCTTCGTCCTACCCTGTGTCCTAGTTCCAGTAGCATGTTTTAGAGATTTATAAATAATTACACCCAGATTGTTACAGGAAAAATTAAAAATAAAGCTTTTCAGTCTTTCCTGTCCCTCTTATCTTTTGAATTCAGTTACCTCACTTTCTGGGAGATGTTCAGTATCCTCTAAATATTAAAAAAAAAAAAAATCACCTTCCTCATATTTCAACTCATGAGCTTCCTCTATATAGTTTGCAACTTCTCTAGAGTAAAGTCTGAAATTTCCAGAGGGGCTGATAAAACTCCTGACCCAGAAGTAGACCCAGAAGAAGGCCCAGGTGTGGAAAATCCTAAATAGTGTGGAGAATTGGAGGATATGGGCCAAACCTTAAAAGAATTCTCTGATCCTATAACCTAAAATTTTCCATGTAAAAATATTCAGAATCCAACTGAAATTAAAAAAAATACTTAAAGTACCACAATAATTAAAAAAAAAAAATTACAATAAGCTGGGCCCTAGCATATTCTAATCACACAGTGCTAAATACAGCAAAGCAGCAGATAGAGGCAGGGGGACAGGGAGATAAATCAGCTGCTACCCCAGTCACTCAGACAGCAGCTGAACCAGACAGGAAGCATAAATCAACAGCTGAACCAGACAGTAAACCTCAGTCAACAGCTCCACCAGATAGGGAGCCTAAGACAGCAGCTGAACCAGACAATAAGCCTAAAACAGCAGCTAAAGCAGACAGTGAGTCTAAGACACTGGCAGTGGCCCCAGCAAAGAAGCGCACATACAAAACAAATCAACCAGTAAACAATAATGCAAGTAAAAACCCCTCAATGCCTCCCAACAGCACCCAATCAGAAGCCCAACCAACTAACACCCAATCACACCCAAACTAACCAACACCCAATCAAATGCCAAACCAACTGACACCTGATCAGAGGCCAACCAAATTAACACAAAATCAAAAGGCCAACCAACTAACACAACAGCTGCACAAATAAACCACTGTTCAGTCCTTTTCCCTGAAAGGACCTTCAAAGCCTAAAAAATATTACACTCGACCGACCAGATTAATCTATAATTAGTTAATTAATCCATCTTTGAAATGCTGCAAGCAAAGCTAGAATGCTAGGACAGCACTGAGGCAAAGCATTTCAAATCCCTGTCACATAATCCAGATTATCAACCAAAAAAGAAGGAGGGAGGCTACCCCTTGCTATCTCTGGGAACGGGTCCTAAAAAGTGTAGTACCAAAAAATATCTGTGTGCAGACAATCTCTTTATACAGCAAACCCAATAAAAAAACATAAAAGAAAAAATTAAATGCATAAAAAAATAGCAGTAGCAGAGATTGTCTTCTGAAATAATCTAATCACTAAAAACCCAGACTTGGTACCATGGACATCCGTGATGTGGCAAACACTTGTACAACATAAGCCACAAAAATACTCCTCTGCCTTAGCAATAATAAAGCAAAATAATTCAAAACTCCTCCGTACAAAATATACGAAAGAAGCTCGAAGCATATGCAAATGCCGTACATAGTCCAACACATGCAAGAATTGCAGCTCTAAAAATATGTATGCAAACATTAAAAAACAAAATAAAAAGATAAAAACAAACCACAAAAAAGATTAAAAAATATTCTCTAAATCTCAGCAGTACAAGTCAGAAGTTGTGGTACCAAACACAAGCACACCCGAAATTAAAAAAGAAAAGAAGCATCCCACAAAATAAGCTGTAGTTCCTCCTGTGTACTTATAATAAAACCACATTAAAAAAAAAAAAAAAAAAAAAAAAAAAAAAAAAAGTCTTCTGATGGTTTGACACAAGAGCTGCATAAATTGTTAAACAGCAAGACTCAAAAAAAGAGTTCCACTAAAAAATAAGTAACTCAAGTTACCCAGGGAAAGATGGATGACCAAACTTAAAGAGACCCTACCTCTAGCCAAAATCTAAAAAACCCTGTGTTTTTTAAACTCTGTAAATTCATTAGCCTGGCACATTAAACCACAAAAATATAAAGCCTTAGTTAACACTAGTGCACAGGGCACAATACTCCCATCAGAACATGGGACAAGAATCTGTTTCTATTGCTAGTGTAACAAAAAAAAATCACAGAATTTTACTTCAGAAAAAACTAATGTTAGTCTAACTAAAAATAAATTAAAAAGACACCCTATTGTGACTAGACAAAAAATCACATGCATTTTGAGCATAAACTTCCTCCAAAATAAATATTTCAGAAACCACATAAAAACTCAGATAAGCATTTAAAATAACAACTGTAAAAACAAAAAGGATAAAGCAATTGAACACCTTGCCTGAACTATCAAAACACCCATCTGCTGTAAGACTTCTGAAGGGGGAAAAACAACAAGTACCAATTGCCACTTCAACAGTGCATCGCCGACAGCACAGAACAACTCAAAATGCTGTAATTCCCATCCACAAAATAATCCGTAAGCTAAAAAGCCAAGAAGTGGTCAACAAAACCCACTCACCCTTCAACAGCCCCATCTAGCCTGTGTGCAAATCTGAAAAAAAATAAAAACCAACTGTAGACTATTAGGCCTTAAATAAAGTAACTCCACCACTGAATGCTGCTGCTCCAGACATGGTAAAACTCCAAATAGAAGCTCAAGTCCAAACCAGCAAAGTAGTATGCCACTATTAACATTGCCAATGCATTTTTCTCCATTCCTCTGGCAGCAAAATGCAGGCCTCAGTTTGCCTTCATGTAAAGGGGTGTGCAGTACACTTAAAACCTACTGCCTCAAAAATAAAAGCACAGTCCTACCATCTACCAGAAACTGATCCAAACTGCACTAAAAAAAAAAATGAAACTCCAAAACAGCTGCAGGACATCAATAACATCATTCTATTAAAAAATGCTGCAGCAAAATATTTGAAAAAAAAAAATCATCCAGATTCTCCTAAATACTAGTTATGCTATCAAAAAGAAAAAAAGAAAAAAAGTTACAAAACCTACTCAAAAAATCCAGTTTCTAAAAATTCAGTAAAAAAATAGACAGCATCAAGTTCCCACTAATGTCCTCAATAAAATCACAGCAATGTCTCCACCAACCAGCAAAAACCACCACAAGCTTTCCTAAGAACCATAAGCTTTTAAAATATACGCATTCCTAAGTATAACCAAATTGTAAACCCTCTCTACCTGGTTTCCCACAAAAAAAACCCACTTTCCAATAAAACCCTTAACAGCAACATAGCTTTGCCCAAATCAAACAAAAAATTGCTCACACCACAGCCCTTAGCCCAATCAAAACAAACCCAAATGTAAAAAACATACTCTACTCCACAGCCGGGAGCCAGAGTCTGCCCTAAGACCTTGAACAAAAAATGCCTGGGGAGGCTCAAAGCCAGCCACTAAAATTCTGAAGTCAAAACTACAAAAAGTCTAAACCCAACCACACTCCAACAGGGAGGGAAATTTTAGCAGCCTATAAAAACATCCAAACTGCTTCAAAAATAATAACTACTAAAGCACAATTCCTCCTAGCACCCCAACTACCAGTGCTAAAGTAAATATTTAAAGCAAAAGTTCCCTCTACCCACCATACCACCAATGCCACATAAAGTAAATAAATTACTCTCATCACACAGTGCATCCCGTACTAAAAAACTAAATCACCCTGAAATTTTAAAAATAATTACAAATTAACCTAAAAGTAAAAACTTTAGTCTCATAAATTAAAAAAAAAAAACCAAAACCAAATAACATGTATTAAAAACACTCCAACTACCAGCAAAACGCCACGCTACTTTCTCTCAACTGAAAATTCTTGTCGCATCATAAAAATAAACGAAAAGTAAAAATCAGCCGTATAAAATCCCACACAACAAATCGCACAAGCTACTAATAAGGAAAATCAAGCCAACTAACTATAGTCAAAGCTGTTTAATTAGCCCTAAACATTACCAAAAAAAAAGTAGCCAAAGCTCTACCTCCACACCAATTCCAAAATACTAGCCAAAATTCTATTATAATAACATAAACATTAAAAAAACCCCTAACTAGTAGCACAAAAACACAAATCTAAACTGCTAATTTAATTAAAAAATTGCTGTCATAATTAAAAAATTATTATAAAAGTCCACCATATAAATACCCATATCCCCAAAAATAAAACTAATAAAAAAGCACCAAAGCAATAAACAAATAAATCAAACTACAGAAATAAAAGTATCAAAACCAAATTAAATTAGCAACACAAAAACATGTATTCCTAACTCAAGAAGTTCATGATGCCTCAAGGCATCAAAGCAAAAATACCACCTATAAATAAACACAAAACCAAAAAATAAATCTAACCATAAACAGTATTTCTCAAGTTATCCATAACTATAACACATGTACTACAATCAAACAAGCCAAGCAAATAAAGCCCCTGTAGTATAGTAAACAATAATCCAAATATAAGTATAAAAAACCCTAGCAAAATAATTACATTACACTGCCCCAAACACACCAAAATAAACACTGTGTACTCACAATATAAAAACCACAGCAAAATAACTAAAACCTATCCTGTACCTCATGCTACAGCCCGTAACACCATTCTAAGCCTTAAAAACAAATTCTTTAAAAACATAATATCCCTAAAAAAATTAAATCAAACAATAAAACTCATTTCAAAAATAGCCTTACCAACACCTGGGCTAGGGAACATAACATTAAATAAATATACCATATCCCCTACCATACACCAGCTGCCGGGAAAGGTAAAAAAATACAATAAATGGTTAAAAACCACCTTAAAAACATTAAATAAAAATAATATTAAAAATTAAAAGCAACACCTAACAAAAACCACCTAATGAAATAACATCCAAAGTTCCAGCAACAAAACAAACCCTGCCCAGTCTGTACTCCTGCATACAGTAAATAAAATCCCTGTAATACATACAAAAAAATATTTAAAAAAACAATTTAAATCAATTCTGCCTCAAGTACAAACAAACCCATCCATAAAATTGTCTTTACTAAAAACCCAAATTATACAAAATAAATAATGCAATAAAAACAAAACAACACAATGTGTACCTCAAAAAAATCTAATTGTTAAGCAAAAATCATTTGTAAATATCAGTTTTTATTGAATGTCACTACCATTATCTGTATATAACTATATATTGTTTTTATATAGATGTATGCATATATAATGTATGTGTTTATAAAGTTACAATTCAATTAGTTTTAGTAAGCTAATGATATAATAATAAAGAATATAATATCCTAAAGTGACTATAATACTTGTATCCCCAATCATCTGTCCTGTAGGTGCTATGTGTTTTGTACATTTAAAACTAATTCTAAAAGTAAAACAAACAAACAAAAAGAAACACGCAGTTTCTTGAAAAAACAGTGTTCACCCCTCTACATTTTTTTTTCTTCCTCAAAACTATGTATGTTCATCAAATGCACAAACAACAGCCAAAAAGAAAGGTTTTTTTTCCTTTTAATCAATCTAGGTAACTAAAATAAAAAAAACTTCCGGAACTGGCTTTTTTATTTCCTTTTCCTTAGAACTATTTAATTCAACTCCAAACTAAAAAACAAACAAAAAAAAAAAACCCACCAAAATCTAACACCCAGGGGCCACCGGTCCTGAACCTCAACATTTTCCATCACAAAAAACCTAAAAATTTTAAAAACCAAAAACCTAAACGAACTCCTGGCAAAAATTTTCAGTTTTGACCTCTCTGGTGAAAATAGAAAAAAAAAATTACTATTTAATTTCATATTACCCGTTCCTTATGCTTGTAAATATTTTGTCAAATAAAAATTTTTCTCCATTTTTTCCCCAAAAATATTCTTTTCCCAGACCAACAAAAAAAAAAAAAAAAAAAAAAAAAAAAAAAATTCTTCCCAAAAAAACACATTCAATTTCCTCCCAACCTCACCCTAAAACAAAACAGACACCAGAAATGCCATTTCTTTGTGGACAAGATTAAAAATATAAAACACAGAAAAACCACGCTACCAGACACACAAAAAGTATCAAAGATGAATTTTATTACAAGTGATTTGCAGAAATTGCCCAGCAGTTTAATGTTTCCGTAACCATCCAGTGATCAGTGTCCACACTGCAGCCTTGAGCTCCTGGTTCCTCAGGCTGTAGATGAGGGGGTTCAGGGCTGGAGTCACCACCGAGTACAGAACTGACACTGCCAGATCCAGGGATGGGGAGGAGATGGAGGGGGGCTTCAGGTAGGCAAATGTGCCAGTGCTGAGGAACAGGGAGACCACAGCCAGGTGAGGGAGGCAGGTGGAAAAGGCTTTGTGCCGTCCCTGCTCAGAGGGGATCCTCAGCACAGCCCTGAAGATCTGCACATAGGAGAAAACAATGAACACAAAACAGCCAAGTGCTAAAAAGACACTAACAGCAATGAGCCCAAGTTCCCTGAGGTATGATTTGGAGCAGGAGAGCTTGAGGATGTGTGGGATTTCACAGAAGAACTGGCCCAGGGCATTGCCATGGCACAGGGGCAGGGAAAATGTATTGGCTGTGTGCAGCACTGCAGAGAGAAAGGCACTGGCCCAGGCAGCTGCTGCCATGTGGGCACAAGCTCTGCTGCCCAGGAGGGTCCCGTAGTGCAGGGGTTTGCAGATGGACACGTAGCGGTCGTAGCACATGATGGTCAGGAGGAATAACTCTGCTGAGATGAAGAACAGAAAGAAAAAGAGCTGTGCAGCACATCCTGCATAGGAGATGTCCCTGGTGTCCCAGAGGGAATTGTGCATGGCTTTGGGGACAGTGGTGCAGATGGAGCCCAGGTCGCTGAGGGCCAGGTTGAGCAGGAAGAAGAACATGGGGCTGTGCAGGTGGTGGCCGCAGGCCACGGCAGCGATGACGAGGCCGTTGCCCAGGAGGGCAGCCAGGGAGATGCCCAGGAAGAGGCAGAAGTGCAGGAGCTGCAGCTGCCGCCTGTCTGCCAGTGCCAGCAGGAGGAAGTGGCTGATGGAGCTGCTGTTGGACATTTGCAGTGTCTTGGCATGGGGATCTGTAAAAACAGTAATCATGGAATAGTTCAGTTTGGAGAGGACTTTCAAGATCCCAGCACAGCTTGGTGGCACTTTCCCCCCACTGCCTGCCCAGGGCTCTGCTGCCTGGAGCTGTCCCTGCCTGCAGCTGCTTCCCTGTGCCCAGGGCTGGGCCCTGCCAGTGCTGCCAGAGCCCAGCCCAGCCCTGGGGGCTCAGCTCTGCCCTGCAGACCCCTCCCAGCTCAGGCACTGCCCAGGGGCAGCTCTGCCTCTGCAGGCTCTGATGGCAATGTCAGAGCAAACCTTAGCAGGCAGGAAAACCAACAGTGGTGCTGCCTGTAAGGGACCCTCTGCTGATTTCTGTCACTGCCTGGTTTATAAAAATCAGAGAAAAAATGGTTTATTTTTCTTAACTTGAACAGAGACGAATATCTCTGTGCAATTTCCCATCAAAGAAATACAGACAAGTAGATAAATAAAATAGGCTTTTCCCTTTTACACAGCTCTAACCTTGCTGTGCCCCATGGATAATCTACTTGGAAATGTTCTGCAGTTAAATGTCATTCTGGGAGCAGTCCTGAACAATGCAGCATCCTCACCACACAAGGAGAACACTTCCAAGCCTGACCAGCTGTCTCCTTCCACCCAGATCTTGTCCCCCAGTGCTGGGAGCAGCCCCCAGGGCTGGCTGAGAGCTGTCCCTGGCAGGCAGCAGAGTCCCTGCCCCAGCACAGCGCCCTGGGCTGCAGGACCCTGCTCTGCAGGACAGCCCTGGGCACCCCTGGCTGCTCCACACAAGACACAATCAGAGAATGTACTCACAGAGTCTGTAGGCATTGGCATGTTCCAGCTGTAGGAGATCACTGCAGGAGCTGCAGCTGCATTGTCCTGCAGCCAGAGGTTCCTGTGCCAAGGGCTGGCAGTGATTCTCCCGCAGTCACTTCTCAGCCCCTTCCCAGCCCTGAGTGATTGAAGCTCTCTGTGCCTGTGTGCTGTGCCCGGGCTGGCTGCAGGCAGTGCCCCAGCCCTGCTGGGCTGGGAGAAGAGCTGCTCAGCAAGAGAAATGTGTTTTTAAGCTCTTCTTGGTTGCCAGGAGCTGCCTCTGTGCCAGGAGCCCAGCCCAGCTCAGCAGCACAGACACAGCACAAGGACTTTAATGAGCCCTCTCGGGGCTTGTGCTGAGGCCCTGAACATCAGTCCCTCAGAGGGAGATGAAGAAACCTCTCAAGAGCTCCAAGTCAGAATCCAACTCCAAAGTTTCCTGAAGTTTTAATGGGTCCCACTGAGGGACACGACAGAGAAAGTGTCCCCAGGCCCCAGGCAGAGCAGAGAACTGCAGGCAGTGATGACAGGTGGGGACAAAGAGAAGCCAAGTCCTGGTGTCCTGGGGCACAGCAGCCTCTGTGCCACCAAGGGCTGTGAGGAGACACCTTGTCCTGAGGCCCTGGGGCCTCCTGGCACAGCCCCAGCAAGGCTGGGCACTGTCAGCCCCTTGTCCTGCCCTCAGCATCCCCCTCCCATGCCAGTGGCCTCAAGGATGTGCTGGAAGGAGTCCCTGGGGAGCCTTGGTCAGGAATGGCCCTGGGGGGCTCCTTAATGCTCCCAGGGACTGCAGGTTCTTCAAAGGACTTTGGGTTTTACTTTTGCCTTGGAGTCTCTGAGATGGTCTCTGCAATCCTGGCCTCCAATTATCTGCTTTAATTAGTCCCTTGAGAGGCTTTGTCAGTAACAACATTCAGTGGGGCTCATTAATACTTCAGGGTACTTCAGTTATTTTAAAGGAACTTGGTGTTTCCTCTTTAAGAGTGACTGCTATGAGAGGTTTGTGAAATGATGGCCACATGATTATTATCTACTTTAACAAGTCCCTTGGGATTCCTAGTCAGTAAAAACATCTAGTTGAGCTCATTAATACTTGAGGCTACTCAAAGTTAATACAGCATTTGTTTTTTTTTACACTGCATGTAAGAGGTTCATGGAATCATGGCCTCCAATTATCTTCTTTAATGAGTCCCTTGAGATTCTCAGCCAGTAAAAACACTCAGTGGGGCTAATCAATCCTTCAAGATACTCTAGGTGTTTAAAGTACTTAGGAATTTCCTTCCCACACTGAGTCTATGAGAAGTTTTTGTGCAATTCTGGACTCCAATTCTCTCCTCCAAGGACTCCATGAGGAGCCTGTGTTGGGGATGGACCTCAGTGGGACCCATTAATGCTTCCAGACACGTTGGGTTTTTCCTCTGACTTGGACTCCTGGAAAGGTTTGTGCAATCTCCTCCCAGGCCCTGAGCTTCCAGCGCTCAGCTCCAAATGCACCACGGGGCTCATTAGGATAAGGCAAGTCCTGACAAACCATGGCTGTGCCTTGATTTCCCTCTGGTCTGGTGCAGTTCATTAGGAAATTTGTTTCGTAGACCTATGGAGAAATACTTGAAAGGGCTTCTAAGAAATCCACATTCCTATTTTCAGTGATGTGTTATTTTTCTGTTTTCTTTACAGAAGAGGTGATTGCAGAGTCTCTCCCAAGGTAGTCTGGAATGGTCAGAGAAGCTGTGCCTTGAGGTCTGACCTGGTGTAGACCACCCTGCTCCAGATTCCCCAACTCCATCCTGTCTCTCCTCACTCACCTGGGACCTGCTTTAATTGCAGAACTAGCTGTACTCAGGCAAAGACGGGTTTTCTTCCTTGTTTAGCAATCTTAAACATATAAGTTTCAGATAATCTGCTCAAGTGTGTGCCAAGTCCAAGGGGCCACCAAAGGAGGTTCCCCTTCCCCAAGGCAGAACCATGCAAGGAATGATTTAGACACACAGGAAGTTCTGCAATAAACACAAATCCAGAGTTGGCTGAAGGCAGAATTAGACCAACTCCTGAAGGACAGACAAGCTTTGAACTCCTTGCAGCTCCAAGCTGCAGGTGGGTTGTTGGGAGGTGTGTGAGTGAGGCCAGAGTGAGGGCAAGGGAAATGCAGAGAGCCCTGGAAGTGCTTCTGTGCAGACAGGCTGTGGGGAAGGGCACTGCAGGCCTGGGCTGGGCCAGGAGTGAGGCTGGATCATCATGCCAAGCTGCCCTGGGCCATGGCAAGGGGCTGTGGCCATGGCCAGTGGCCTGAGCCCACTGCCTGGGCCCCTTGCTCAGGGCTGGTGTCAGTGGCCAGAGGCAGAGGGGATCCCTTGCTGGGGGCTGTGCCATGGCCACCTGCCCTGTGCCGCGCTGGCTGCTCAGGCGCCGCGGAACCAGCAGCAAACGCCACTGCCAGGGCCAAAGGCAGCTCAGGCAGACAGAAAGGGGCAGTTTCTGCCTGAAATGTCCTGAAATGACCTGAGATGGGATCAAATACAATGACGGGGCCATGGCCAGACTCTCATGTTCTTCAATCTCACCTCACATCATTGCCAGGGCAGGGACAGGGACAGGTGACTTCCCAGCGTGGATCACAGTGAATGTGGGTCACCAGGGCTCCTCCCAATGTGGGTCCTCTGATGGGGGATGAGGTTGAAGATGCACATAAAGCTCTTCCCACAGTCGGGGCACTCGCAGGGCTTCCCTTACAGGTGCCTCCTTTGGTGTCTGGTCAAGTGGGAGCTGTGAGTGAAGCTCTTCCCACACTGGGGACACTCGTAGGGCCTCTCCCCAGTGTGGATGTGCCGGTGTCTGACGAGGTTGTTGTGCTTGAAGCCCTTCCTGCAGTCGGGGCAGTGGAAGGGCCTCTCCTCTGTGTGAATGCGCTGGTGCAGGAGGAGTGCTGGCATGTGACTGGGATCATACTGGAGCTTACTGGGCTCATGCTGGTGTTGCAAGAGAGCAAGTGGGATCACACTTTGGGCTACTGGGAGCAACAGAGAAACTGGGATCATGCTGTGAGATAAATTGGAGGAAACTGGGAATGACTGGATGCATGCTGGAGGCAACTGGGATATACTGGGCGTGACCTGGATCCTACTGGCATAACTTAGGAGCACCTTACTGGGATCACTGGGAGTGTCTGGGAATGACTACAAACATGCTGAGGGCAACTGGGATATACTGGGAGTGTCTGTAACCATACTGGGGATGACTGGGAACACACTGGAAACAATGGGGACCATGCTGGGAAGAACTGGGACCCCATGCTGGGGTAAACTGGGAGCGAGTGGGAGTTACTGGGTCTATCACTGGGGGCAACTGGGCATGACTGGGACCATGCTGGGAGGAACAGGGAAGCAACTGGAACCATGCTGGGGGAACTGGAATCCTACTGGGATCACCGTGGGAGAGGCTGGTCCCATGCTGAGGGAGACTGGAATCATACTGGAGCATACTGGCAGCAACTGGGACTGCACTGAGGGTGACTGGGAGTGGCTGGAGCAACTGGGATCAGGGCTTGACAAAACTGAGAACAACTGGGAGTGACTGGGAACATGCTGGGAGCAACTGGGATATAATGGGAAAGACTGAAATCATAGTGGGGGTAAATGGGAGCAACTGGAACCAGGCTGGATGATAATGGGAGCAGCTGTGCCCATGCTGGGGTCATACTGGGATCCTACTGGAACCAGACTGGGATCATACTGGGAGTGACTGGAATAGTACTGGGAATATCTGAGAGTGACTGGGATCTTACTGGAACCAGACTGGGAGTGACAGGAAGGGTGCTGGCTGTGACTGGAACCATACTGGGGGTGACTGGCTCCTACTGGGATCATCCTTGGAGCCACTGGGATTACAGCAGGTGTGAATGGATCCTGACTGGGGCTTACTGGGAGCTACTGGGCCCATGTTGGGAGGAAAATGTGGACACCTTGGGAGCAACTGGGAGGTCCTGGAACCATGCTGAGGGGACTGAGACCACAACTGGGGAAACTGGATTCATACTGGGAGAAGCTGGGACTGTACTTTGGGCAACTGATAGAAATTGGGAACATGCTGGAGGCAACTGGGAGTAACTGGGAAAGACTGGGATCATTCTGAGGTATCCAGAACCTTACTGAGGTAACTGGGATATACTGGGAGTGTCTGTAACCATACTGGGGGGACTGGAATCACACTGGGAACAGCTGGGACCATGCTTGGGACAACTGGGTGTGTACTGGGACCATGCTGAGAGGGACTGGGACTATTCTAGGGACAACTGGGATCATAACTGGGAGGAACTGAGAACAACTGCAACTATTCTGGCAGCAACTGGAATCATACTGGGATCACAGTGGGAGCAGCTGGATCCATGCTGGGTGGGACTGGGATCACACTGAGGGTGACTGGACTCATACTGGGATTGACTGGGAATGGCTGTGAATGACTGGAATGACACTGACACAAACTGGGAGAAGCTGGAATGACTGGGAGCGTTCTAGGGGTCACTGGGATATACTGGGAGAGACTGGAAGTCACAGGGATCCTACTGGAGGCTACTGGGGTCATCTTGGCATTGACTGGGAGACACTGGGATCACACTGGGGGCGACTGGCATCATCCTGAGATTACAGTGGGTGTGCATGGGCACTGCCTGTGGGTTACTGGGAGCTACCAGAGCCATGATGAGAGCCTACTGGGGATACACTGGGAGCAACTGGGAATGACAGGATGCATACTGGTGACAACTGGATGTACTGGCAGTGACTGGGATAAAACTGGAGGCAACTGAACCTTGCTGACGGAATTGAGAGTGCCTGGCAATGGCTACAAGGGCAACTGGGAGGGTTTCCTCACCCGAGATTCAGGTGGTTTAAAGTCCTTGGCCCTCTAAAAGCCCCGAGTCGCGTCGGTATAAAAAAGCAGAGTCCTCAAGGTCTGTTTTCAGGTGTCTCGTGTTATTTATTATTTGATATCTCAGAATTTTTTCTGCTCCCAGCTGAGGTCCAGACAGCAGCTGGGACACGAGGCGACTGCCGAGCCTCAGGGAATGTTCCCTAATATTTAGACAGATAACTACGTATCGGTTATTTACTATTTTGTACCAATGCCCCGTGCCCAAACTAAAAGTGTCATTTCTACTTTGCTCCAATGCACTCTAACTACTTTGTGCCATCACCACCCCAAAAGATGAAGAATGAGGAAAAAGGAGAATTACATGAGGTACCACCCAAATTCCACCATCTTGTCCCCATTTACTTCTATTCTATAAACTCTAAAACTACTGAATTCTGTGTCGACTACTGTACTAAACTACTGTTTTCACATCCCGGTGGTTTGTAATTCCTTTTGCAGTGTTGGAAGCTTTTCCAATGGATTTCAAATCAAACCCGGTGTTTTCCTGAGCTCTGTGCCAAGGTCTCTGAGCCCCCTGGACTGGCTCCACACCCCCCTGTCCAGGGCTCAAATTCCCTTCCTCGGGTCCCAGGCCATCCAAGGGGATGTCCTGGACTCCAGTATGGCCCCTCAGTGCCACAGTGGCCCTTTGGTTCCATGGAATGCCACAGGATCACTGTGGTCCCTTTGGTTCCACCAGCCCTGCAGTGTCACCATGGCCCCTGGGTTCCAGGAGCCCACCAGGGTCACCGTGGTCTCCATAGGAAGGAAAGCTCCGAGTCCCAGGGTTTCAGAGACACAGGAGTCACAGCCACCAGAGGCCAGGGCCAGCCACATCTGTCTGTCCTGGCAGCTTTGTCTGGGAGCAACCCTTGGACATAGGGAATTGGGTATGTGGAATCCCAATTTCAGCCATTTGTGCCTGGACAAGCAGGATGAGTCTTTTCCATCAAAAGGAAAGCACAGAGCTCCCATGTTTGGAAGGCAGGTGAGAGCTGGCCCTCAGGAGGCCAAGCCAGCCAGACTTGGCAGCACTGGTGGCTTCAATCTGGGAGCAATCCTTGGATAGATGGAATTTGGGAGGTGGAATCCAAATTTTGGCCATGGGCGCTCTGTTGAGAAGGATGGGTTTTTTTCCATATGAAAGAAAAGCACCATGTCCATGTGTTTTGGAAGGAGATGGGCGGTGGTCACAGTAAGGGAGAGCAGCCAGACCTGTCTCTCATGGCAGCTTCTGCCTTGGAACAATCCTTGGATATCTGGAAGTTGGGAAACAGATTCTCAGTATTGGCCATGGGCACTTGGACATGAAAGATGTTTAATTCCATAGGAAGAAAAGCACAAAGACCCAGTGTTCTGAAGGCAGATGAGAGGTGGCCCCTGGGAGGCCAAGCCAGGCAGATCTGTCTTTTCCAGAAGGTTTGATCTGGAAACAATCCTTGGATATATGGAAATTTGGAAGTGCAGATCTTCCAAATTTTGATCATGGGCACCTGGAACGACAGTTCTTTTCCAGAATAAGGAAAGGGTGGAGCCCAAATGTTTTGAAGGAAAATCAGAGGTGGCTCCCAGGAGGCCAAGACCAGCAAGACTTGTCTGTCCTTGCAGCTCTTCCCTGGGAGCAATCCTTGCATAGAATTTGAGAGGTAAAATCCCAATTTTGACCATGGGCTCATGGACAAGGAGAGTCATTTTTCATAAGAAGAGAAGAACAGAGCCCCAATGTTTTGGTGGAAGATCACCAGAGGTGATCTGGTGGCCAGACGTTGCCCCCAGGAGGCCAAGCCAGACAGACTTTTCTCTCCTGGAAGCCTTTGGCTGGAAGCAGTCCTTGGATATGTAGAATTTTGGAGGCCAAATCCCAATTTTGGCCATGGGTCCCTGGAAGGCAAGGACAGTTCTTTCCCACAGGAAGGAAAGCATGGAGCCCCAGAGCTCCAGGGGCAGATGGGAAGCAGCCCTGGACATTCCATGGTCAGCTGGAGCTGTCAGGCAGCCCCCGGGAGGCCAAGCCAGCCAGACCTGTTCCATGTTCCCTGGGTTCCATGGGGAGAGGGAAACAAGGCACAGGGAGAAGAATGAATCCACCAGAAAGCCAAGGCCAGGGCTGTCCTGAAAACCATCCCTGGCTGGGGTCGGGCTGGGCTCAGCCACAGCCCCCAGACCCATTTGCTGAGGCCAGGTTTGCACCCCCATCCGCCAACCAAGAGTTTTGGGGGTGTGGGGTAACCCCTGCTCAGGGGGAGTGAACACCACCCCCCTGACCCAGCCTGGCTCAGGTGTAAAAGCCCCACCCCGGGAAGGCCACACACACACAGGGGACAGTGTGACACTTGCCCTGCCCCAGGGGAGGTCTCTGTCCCTGTCACTCCCCTGCTCTCCCCTCCTTTTCTCTTTCACAGGCTGGGGGGCTTTGCCAAATGTGAGAATCAATTTTCTCTTCATCCCTGTCGCCTTTGTAATAGCTACACTGAATTTTCCTTCTTCAATAACCTTTCTTGGGTTCAATTTTAACTTTTCTTTCATGGGAACCTGCCAGCAAGTGAGCTGGAGCTGTGCAGGAAGTGATGAAATTTGGAATTGCCACCATAATTGCTTGTCTTGTCAGTTTTTTCATGTTTGGGATTTGTTTGCATTTTCATCAGAAGTGACTTGTGGGAAGAGCAAATATTCCTCAAAGAATTTGAGGTAGGATTAAGTTTGGTTTCTGCCAAGTGTATTTTGTCTGGTGCCCATGGGATGCTTGAGGGGTCTCTGTGCCTCTTGCCCTGGGGATGCTTGGGAGGGGTTTGGGGGTTGTCCCTGTCCCTCTCACCCCAGGCCATTCCCGAGGGAATCTTCATCATTCTCACCCCAGGGAATTCCTGGGGGGATCTCCTTCCCTCTCACCCCTTTTCCAGGGGGTGCTCAGGGGAGTCTCTGTCCCTCTCACCCCAGGGAATGCTTGGGGGTCTCTGTCCCCCTCACCCTGGGGGATGCTCGGGGGGTCTCCATCCCTCTCACTTCAGGGAATGCTTGTGCAGGGCTGGGGACCAGGGGCTCTGTGTCCCTCTCCCTGCTGAGTGTGCTCAGGGGTTTGGGGCCTTTCTGACCTTCTCACACCTGGGGAGTCCCCGGGGGTCTCTGTCCCTCTCACAGCAAAATATCACCAGGGTGAGAGGGACAGAGACACCCCCAAACCCCGGGAAGGGCTAAATACGAGATTGTCCTTAGTTGCAGTTTAAGATGTATTCTATCACTATCTTGAGTTAATGACCCATCAATGCCTCGTGCATGACTCATAGATAATTCCCTCCGGGAGGTATCTCTCTTTAATGGGCCATCAAGGACCTCCTCGATGACTCATCATCCCATTGTGAGATGCTCCGCCCACGGGGAGGAGCCAAGCATTCTCACCTGGATATAAAATGGGATTTGGGACAGCAGAAGTAGCTCTCACTTACTGGATTCGCAGAGGACCCGAGCTACCAGACCTTTCTACGAGATCACTGCTTCAAGAAGACCCCCTCGTCTGGACTGCTCCCATCACCCTGATCAGGTTGTATTCTGACTCTGTCAGTGATGTATTTTTTTTTTGTATTGTACATTTATTTTATTTTATTTTATTTTATTTTATTTTATTTTATTTTATTTTATTTTATTTTATTTCTACTCCTTAAATTGTATTTCTGACTTAGAGCCTCTCACTTGGTTTTGTTTTCAAACCACAACAGAGATTTTCTTTGGGGACGGGGGTGGAGTTGGGGCTGAGATTTGGATTGGAGCTGGGATTGGAGTTAAGGCAAAACATGGGATTGGCTTTAGCACAGGGGTTGGGACTGGGTTTGGAGCTAGACAAGTCTGGAACTGGGATGAGAATAAATCTGGGACTGTGAGTGTGTCTAAACATGGAGGGAGATTGAGACCAGGATCAGGGTTAGGTGTGGGACTGAGCACATGCAGAGTGGGACAGGGGGATGTCACTGCAGGATGTCCCTGGCATCGTCCCAGCCCTCCTCAGGCACCTCCAAACATGGGGACAGCTGGGTGGCCCAAGATCCAGGTGCTCCCACGCTGCCCCTCCATACCAGGTGAGCATTCCGTGAGGGCAACCCTGAATGTGACCCTTGGGATCTGGGATCAGCCTTCACATCTCTGTGGGAGCAGCTACAGACAAGAGGAGAGTTTTTTTCCCCCTTCATTCCTGTGGAAAGGTGAACCCCAGCTGCCCTTTCCTTCTGGTGCCTCCTCATCTCCTCTGCTGAGGATGTCAAACCCACAGGAGCAGGAAAACCCTCATTCCGTGTTTCCTCGGGTCTGCAGCCTGGGGCATCCACTCAGAACACAGCACTTTCTGAAAGTCCTGATGCTGAATGACATCAGGAGGAGGTTTGTGAGAAAGGGAGGAAATTGTATTTTGATAGGAAATAGAAGTTACAAATTTCTTTCTTTCTGTCCCATTCATTTTCAGTCAGTTGCAGTTCTGTTTTTGAGTGCTACCTCCTCAGCAGATTGGATTTGTGTTCTCCTTTCCCTTCTGCCTTTCTCTGCCTGCTCTGTTTCTCTCTCAGTGTCTCTCTTGAGCCAGGGCAGCTCCCACCAAAGACCCTCCCCTGATTTAATTCCCAGTCCAGGAGCTGAAACAACCATGGGTGAAGTGATGAAGGCTGGCAGTGAAATGTCGCTGTATGACCTTGCTCCACTTGGCTTTTGGCTCCTTGTAAAGTGCTTTGCCTTCAAAGGCAGGAACATCTTTTCCTTGCTGGGAACTGGAATTTCAGACCCTGGGAGTGTATGCCATGGATCCCAGAGGGGCATTCCCGGGGCTCCCAGGGTGCTGCTCCTGCCGTGCCTCCCAAGGAGCTGTGCAGGGCCAGGGGACAAGGTCCAGCAGCTGTGTGGGCTCCCCGAGCAGACAGCAAAGGTGGTTTTGGTGGACATTTCCCCTGCCCCTCCCTGGGGATGATCGGGGGCTCCCCTCACCCAGCAGCCGGTGCGGCGGCGGCCGGGGGGCAGAGGGGGTGGGAAAGGGAGGAAGGGCTGGAGGGAGAAGAGGGACAGAGGAGCAGGAGGAGCAGGAAGAAGAGTAGGAAGAGGATCAGGAGGAAGAGGAGGATCAGGAAGAGGAGTGGGAGAACCCGGCTGTTCACACACCAGCAAACTGAGTCTGCAGCACCCCCTGCCCCAGCAGCATCGCCCCTCAGCCCCAAACCGCAGGTGAGGGAGGAGGGTGAGCTCACCCCAACTCCATCCAGAGGACTCTGGGAGGATTTATTTGGAGAGTGTTTGCAGCTGGCAGATTCCAGAATCAAGCCCCAGATATCTCCGGGCATCCCTAAGAGGGGCTCTTCTCAAGACAGCAGAGCTGTAATTGCCCCTTTGGGAGGGTCTCTGGGGGTCAATATGGGAATGGCCCAGTAGTGATGGGGCAGGACAATGGTTTAGGGATCCCCATGAGAGTCAGTGAGACATTAATTTTGAAAAATAAAGGACTTTATTTAAACTAGATATTGCTGAGGTAGACTTCCCTTTGCTCACTAGATATTGTTGAGGTAAACTTCCCTTTGTTAACAGAAGCCAGACATAAGGAACTGATAAATCAGGAGGCCTGTCAACTTAATCAATAGACTCCAAGAACACAATGTGATTATAAATCAGATAGTCTTGAGAAAACAGAATCCAGGTGTCATCAACACTAGAAGATTAAAAAGTCAAAGCGAGGAAGACCCATCTTACTTCATCATTTTGAGACCTCACTCCATAAGGAGGACCACCGACCCATTTCAAGGAACAAACTACGCATGCTTAATTGCTTTTTGGCCAATTATCATACGAAGTGGGGAATGGGATGGACCAGAGTTATGAATATGCGTTTTTGTTTTTGGTATTCAGCACTCTTGTACATAAAAAGACCCTATGACCATCTGTAAATTCCACGTGTGCATTTGGGAGCTAACCTGCACGCTGCCCGGCGTCGTAATATGTCGCGGTCGGTGGGAGAAATTGCCACAAATAGATACAATTGAATAGCAAGACTCAGTTTATTAGAAGCGTTTACAGAATACATAGCACACCTAATAAGCTCATGCATAAAACTAAAAGTAAACATGCTATTGGCCAAATTAAGAAGCACATATCTGACTCCCACCTCTGCATTCCTATGGCTTCTGCTAGACATTAGATATTGTCCAGAAGCACCCTCAAGGACACAGTCTCTGTCTAAGGATAAGGGCTGTTTGTAAAGATAAGGGCTGCTAGCATCCTGTTGCTATCCAGCTGCAGATTGTTTACATGACCCCTGTTAGATAGCCACTTCCCTACAGTAATAAATATACACTTTCTAACTTCAAACTGTTAGAGAGTCTTTGTCCGTCATAGTTGGATATCGGTATTAGACCAATATCCATATTTTTTAATAAATCATTTTGGCGACCCGGGCAGGACACTGCTCTCTCTGGCCGAGGGGGCCATCGGGGTCTGGGACCCCTCAGGGCGCCCAGCCCAGAATTTCCTGGGAAGAGGGCTCCTGCAGCCCCGCTGAATGCCCCAGGGAAAGACCAGAGCCTGCTGGAACTACGGACAAAAGGTATGTTTAAAAATATTGGGAACAGGTACCTTTGAATAGAGGCGGCTTATAAGTCATAAGAGAGGTCTTATGCAAAGCAGAAGCCTGACTGGGTTTTGGAAACTCCGCGGAGTCTTGTAAATTGTTGGTTGCGTTCCAGGTAAAGCTGGTAACTTGTGACTGTGTCCCGAGTGGGAGAGGCAGCGGCGGCACCACGGCTGCAGGTTTTGTTGGTATTTTTAAGAGCAGTAGTGGCTCCAATTTCGGCTTGTAGTTTAAAGGTGCACCTTGATGATCCATAATCTGAAGGGCTAGCCTGAGTTTTGGGGCGCGGGAGGGGCCGTCTTGGGTCATGGTCCCACGCGCCGAAGGTCGTGTGTGTATTGACAGATCTGTGTCTGTGTGGTGGTCCCGTGGTTTTGTGACTGTGTGCGCTTAGGTGAGAAAAAGAATCATTTGTGTACTGTATGTGTTGTGGTTTGTGAAAGCTTGGGTGGTAGGAGTTTTGGTTTGTGTGATTTTGCTGCGTGTTACTAACTTTTGTGAGTGTTTTTGGAAGTTTTGCAAATTTAAAGTTGTAATAGGTTTTAAAACTCCTGCTGATACATGGAAGAATACCTCTGTCTGAGAAAGCAGAGGGATTTGAGTGCTTATGTTGTGACTGGAGTGTGTCATGGGGAGTGCCATGTGTAAGTTTTTACTGTATAACTGATGATGTAATTTGAATCGGTGTGCTGTTCAGTAGAAAAACATCTGTGGGTGAACAAATTGTTCAATTGCTTATAAGAAAAAACACACACACACACACAAAAAAAAAAAAACAAAACAAAACAAAAACCACAAAAAAACCCCAAACCAAGCAAGGGTAAAGGGTTTTCTTTTTGAAAATCTATGCCCGACACAGCTGCGGTGATCGGGGGTGATTTGTTTCCCTGGTAATCGGAGAGGAATCTAGGCTTGTGTAACCTCAAACCACATCCCTTAGCTCCTTGTAAAACGCCGAGAGGTTTTTGGCGAGTGGATGTTTTACTTAAAAAGAAATATTCTTATCTATTTGTGAGGTTTGCAGCTGCCAGAGTGTGTGGTAATATCTTAAAGTGTTGGTGGCTTAGTCCTCAACCACAAAGGAGCAGAAAAGCAGTGTGAGATCAAGGTCTCCCCCCGCTCCCTCGCTCTCTTGCAGAAGGGTCTGTGCTACGTCCCAGCTGAAATCCGTGGGATTTTGGAGAGACCTTGTTGAAATGTTTTTGGTTGAATGTTTTTAAAGTTGCAAGGGACCCCGACTGTTTCTTTTGTGAGCCTAAAACTGTTGGTGTTTGAAGTCAAGTCCCTGCAAAAAAAGTGAAACCCGGTCCAGCAGCTTTTGATCGTGTGCAGAGAACGGAAAGCCCAGTGCCAGCCGAGGAGGCTGAAGGATTTTGGTAGAATTGTTGGATTCCTGCGAGAACTCGGTTGGTACTCTGCAAAGTTCACATTTGTTAATTTTAATTATCTTAGTAGTAATATACCCAAGGCAAGGCATAACAGAAGACCCGGTTTAATAAGTGATTAATAACCAGCAATTTGGGTCAAGTGCCTGGCTGATTGTGTAGTGGTTTTTTTATAAAAGTGGAAATTTTTTTTTCTTTTTTTTGTGTGTCAAATGGCATTGGGAAAAATCGAATTCTAAATATGGTGGCAAATGAAAGCAAAGAGATTCCCAGAGGAAGCCCTTTGGGGTGCATTTTAACACACTGGAAAGAGCTGTGGGCTATGGTGGTACAGAAACCAGGAGAGAGCTGGTCAAGTTATGTACACAGTGGTGGCCACTCTATAAGCTTGATGAGGGAATGAAGTGGCCAGCAAATGTACACTGGACTATGAGACACTATTACAGTTAATGCTTTTCCTCCAGTGGGAACAGAGGTGGTCAGAAGTGACTAATGGAGATATGTTTTTCAGCCTTCGAAATCACCCTGAGTGGCAAAGGGATTGTGGAATGAGGCCACCATCTGATCCTTTAGTATTGGCCCTTGAAAAGGACAATAAAGCTACTAAAGGGAAGCCCAAACGGTGTTGCAGCACCTGCTCTATAAATCAGAGGTGCACACATCCCGACAAGGTATACCAAGTAGAGGCTTTGGAACAGGAGACAGAAGACATACTTAAACCACCTCCAAAAAGACAGGAAAGGGGGAGGGTGGGGGGAAGTGCAGATTCAGGACCACCATTAACCCCAGCCTCCCCTGCTTCATCTCTAAGAACAGCAACTAAGGCAGGGGTTTCTCCACCCACTCCTGAACCATACCCACCACTGCCTAGCAGTGACAGTGAGTGAGATGAACCTGAACCTCCCCCATCAGCCCCCAAACTTCCTCCACAAGGGCCTATAGCATCCAGGACCCAAAAACAAACCACAGGGGTCATACAAGCACCTCTAAGACAAGCAACGACCTCTGATGGAGAAACAAAACTGATTAAAGTTCCCTTTTCCTCAATTGATTTAGAGATCTGGGAAAAGAGTGCTAAGGGTTATCAAAGTGATCCAACCGGGATGGCTAAGAAAATGAAGTTTATAATTAAGCAGCATTTACCTGATTGGGCAGACCTCCAATTGCTGCTTGATGCCTTAACAGAAACTGAAAAGCAATTAGTTTTGAAAGTGGCTAAAGACCTGGCCAAGGATGATTGTAGAACAACACAGGAAGATGGTGAAGATGTGTTTCCCCTTCAAGACCCGGGCTGGGATCCTAATAATGATGAGGGGTTGGGACGGTTAAAGAGATACCAGGAATTAATAGTAAGAGGGCTAAAAAGAGCAATCCCCAAAACCATAAACTGGTCAGCACTATATGCTGTCAAACAAGGCCCTTCCCAAACACCTTCTGAATTTCTAGATCACCTGCGAGACACGATGTGCCGACACACCACCCTGGATCCTGGATCTAATGAAGGGACACAGCAATTAATAAATTTATTTTTAGGACAGTCTACAGGAGACATCAGGCGGAAACTCCAGATGATCCGGGGTCCAGACAGCTGGAATTTAGAAGCTTTACTGGATGAAGCCTGGAGAGTTTTTAGTAACAGGGAAGAAGGATATAAACAGGGGATGAAGAAATTAGTAGCAGAAGTAAGGGAGAGAGAAAAACAGGGGCAAGGTCCACCGAAACAGGGGCCACCTCGACTGGGAAAAGACCAGTGCGTATTCTGCAAGAAAGCTGGGCACTGGAAAAACCAATGTCCAGAATTAAGAAAGGGTAATGAACATAGAAAAAGTGGTCAAAAAGGGGAAAAGGTGGTTGTTCATGTAAAAGAGGACTGAGGAAGACCGGAGGGCCCTACCCTAGAGGACCCTCTGGTTATAGTCAAACTAGGGAAAAGAGAAGAAAAAGTAAAATTCCTAGTAGACACTGGGGCAACATTTTCAGTGTTAAATAAGGCCCTAATACCTGTAACCAATGACTGTGTTATGGTAAAAGGAGCAACTGGCCAATCTGAAAGAGCTTATTTTTGTAAACCATTGAAGTATAAATTGGGGAAACAATGGGGAATTCATCGATTTTTATATATGCCTGGAGCTCCATCTGCACTTTTGGGCAGATATCTACTAGAGCAGGTGGAGGCAAAAATAAAATTTAAAAATGGGGAAATTATTTTGGAGGTAAAAGATTAACAGTATTCAGAACTGTTAGGTTTAATAATGATTAAACAAATGAAGAAGAGAATTTCAAGAAAATAATAGATCAAGTGTTTCCTGGAGTGTGGGCTTCTGACATACCAGGCAGGGCAAAGAGTGCACTACCAGTACAAATCAAACTTAAAGGAGGAGAACAGCCAGTAAGGGTAAAACAATACCCCCTAAAGAAAGAAGATAGAGAAGGGATTAGTCCAATTATTGAAAACTTTTTGAAGATAGGACTACTGAGGGAGTGTCAGTCTGATTTCAACACTCCTATCCTGCCAGTGAAGAAGCCCGACAGCTCATACAGGCTAGTACAGGACTTAAGGGCTGTTAACAAGATAACTGAAGACTAGTATCCAGTAGTTGCTAATCCTTATACCTTGTTAAATTGTTTAATCCCCTAACTGACCTGGTTTACTGTTTTAGATTTGAAGGATGCTTTCTTTTGCCTCCCTCTCCATGAAGCCAGCCAGAAAATCTTTGCATTTGTGTGGGAGAACCCCAAAACGGGATGGAAGAACCAACTCCTGTGGTGTGTGCTTTCCCAAAGTACAAACACTCGCCCACTATATTTGGGGAGCAGCTTGCAAAGGACTTAGAGTCTTGGGTACCTCCACCAGGAGAAGGACAGTTGCTCCAGTATGCGGATGACCTTCTAACAGCCACCCAGACCCAGGAAACATGCGTGGACTGGACGGAAGCAGAGATCTTCAATGGACAAAAGAAGCAGCTCGAGCTTTTGACCAGCTAAAGAAGGCCCTCATGTCAGCATCAGCCTTGGGACTTCCAGATGTGAGTAGGCCATTCTTTTTGTTTTCTCACGAGAAGCAAGGGATCGCTTTAGGGATACTAGCACAAAATCTGGGTCCGTATCGAAGGGTAGTTGTCTACCTCTCTAAACAGCTGGATACGGCAGCTAAGGGGTGGCCAGGGTGCCTCAGAGCCATCGCAGCAGTGGCAGTGAACATCCAAGAGGCACGCAAGGTCACCCTGGGTCAGAAGATGACAGTGCTAGTGTCTCACACAGTGTCTACAGTCCTGGAAACGAAAGGGGGGCACTGGCTCTCCCCACAGAGATTCCTGAAGTACCAAGCTATACTGGTGGAACAAGATGATGTTGAGATTGTGGTAACTAACATTGTGAACCCAGCTTCCTTCCTCAGTGGCAGTATGGGAGAACCAGTGATCCATGATTGCCTGGAGACCATTGAAGCCACCTACTCTCGTCATCCGGAACTGAAAGATACCTCGCTTGAAAATGCCGAGACTTGGTTTACTGATGGGAGCAGCTATGTCATCAGTGGAAAGAGACAGGCTGGGTATGCAGTTACCACAAGCAGAGAGGTAATAGAGTCCAAACCATTACCAACAAATACCTCTGCACAGAAGGCTGAGATAATTGCCTTGATTCGAGCCCTTGAGCTGGCCAAAGGAGAAAGAATTAACACCTACACAGACTCAAGGTATGCATTTGGAGTAGTTCATGCACATGGAGCCATTTGGAAAGAGAGGACTGTTAAACTCACAAGGGAAGAACATTAAACACGCACAAGAAATATTGAGACTGTTAGATGCAGTGCAACTGCCTGAAAAGGTAGCCATCATGCACATCAAGGCACACCAGAAAGTGAGCTCGGAGTTGGAAGAGGGGAACATGCTGGTGGATAGAGAGGCAAAAGAAGCTGCAAAAAGTAAGATAACTGATGAGACAATTGAGGCAGCATTAATTCCAGATGGAAAAACTTTTATTGAAGGTAAGCCAATATACAATAAAAAGGATATAAAGCTTATTAAGGAAAAACAAAAGTTATAACCAGGAGGGATGGGCTGTGACAGAAGAAGGAAAACCTGTAGTACCCTCCTATTTGTTGTGGTCATTAGTACAGAGGGAACATGAGAAAACACACTGGGGAATAGATGCCTTGGATAACCATTTAAAAGAAAGAATCATGGCCAGGAAATTACAGGGCACTGTTGGAGTCCAGGACATCCCCTTGGATGACCTGGAACCCGAGGAAAGGAATTTGGGCCCTGGACAGGGGGATGTGGAGCCGGTCTGGGGGGCTCGGAGACCTTGGCACAGAGCCCAGGAAAACACCGGGTTTGATTTTAATCCATGGGAAAAGCTTCCAACGTTGCAAGAGGAATTACAAACCACCGGGATGTGAAAATAGTAGTTTAGTACAGT
>JACEWE010000045.1:268683-358372 GCA_014839755.1 Sylvia borin
CCATACTGGGAGTGCCTGGAACTATAGTAGGGGTGAATGGGAACACCTGGGACCATGCTGGCATCATACTGGGATCATACTGGGAGTGACTGGGATGACACTGGGATCACACTGAATATAAATGAAAGTGACTGGGATCACACTGGGGGTGACTGGGAGCCACAGGGCCCATACTGGGAGTGACCTGGGCCCCCCTGGGGGAACTGAGGCTCGGGGTTCTTCTTCCCCAGGGCTGCCCCAGGTCCTGCTGCCACCCCCAGCCCCACAAAGCCAAGGGACAGGGGACAGCTGAGGGACACACGGCCTGGCCCAGGGACTCTGAGCTCCAGCACTCTGGGCTCTTGTGCCTGGGCTGTTGCCCTTGGGCTCCCAGCACAGGCCAAGGGGGAACAATCCCCTCCAGAAACTGTTGTTGGCTTTAAGCTTTGCTCTGGAACATTCCCAAGG
This sequence comes from Sylvia borin, assembly GCA_014839755.1. NCBI lineage: Eukaryota > Metazoa > Chordata > Aves > Passeriformes > Sylviidae > Sylvia > Sylvia borin. The sequence continues at coordinate 269,131 of JACEWE010000045.1, forward strand.
AGCCACCTGCAGTGGCTGGAGCCCGGCCGGGTGCCCGGGGCCACCAAAGCCGCTGGGGCAGTGCCCTCCTGCCCCGGGCAGGGCAGAGAACAGCCAAGGAAAGGCTCGTGCTGGGCTCAGGGCAGGGACAGGGCACTCCCCTGGTGCTGCCACGGGCACAACAGAGCCGGCCTGGGGAAAGGATTGGCATTTATGGCCCATGGAATCCCAGCAGGGATTGCTTCTCATCTCACTGCTGTCATTATTGGATTGGTCATCTGATTTATTAAAAAAAGTATGAATATTGATCTAATAGCAATATCCAACTATGACAGACAAAGACTCTCTAACAGTTTGAAGTTAGCAAGTGTATGTTTATTACGATGCCGGGCAGCGTGCGGGATAGGCTCCCAAATACACACAGGCCATTCACAGATGATCACAGGGTCTTTTTATGTACAAGAGTGTTGAATACCCAAAACACAAATGCATATTCATAACTCTGGTCCATCCCATTCCCCGCTTCGTATGGTAATTAGGCAAAAAGCAATTAAGCATGCGTAGTTTGTTCTTTGAAATGGGTCAGTGGTCCTTCTTATGGGGTGGGGTCTCAAAATGATGAAGTAAGATGGGTCTTCCTCGCTTTCACTATTTAACCTTTTAGTGTTGGTGACACCTGGATCCTGTTTTCTCAAGACTATCTGATTTATGATCACATTGTGTTCTTGGAGTCTATTGATTAGTTGACAGGCCTCCTGATTTATCAGTTCCTTAAATCCGGCTTCTATTAACAAAGGGAAGTTTATCTCAACAATATCTAGTTAGCAAAGGGAAGTTTACCTCAGCAATATCTAGATTAACTGAAGTCCTTAATTCTTCAAAATTAATGTCTCATTCCCCACTTTTCTTTAAATTGAGTAAATTCCCTTACTCAGTATAGAGAGTCTTGCTCATCTATCCACGCCGTACAGCTGGTGTCTCTCAAGACTAAGCCATATGCCTTCGATAGTGAGGTTAAGGCTGCTACTCGTCATAGCATCCTCCAATTCCAAACAAGTATGATAACAGATAAAATTAAACTTATATTAACTAAAATAAGCAAGACAACTATAGGGTGGACTAAGGTATTTACTATGCCAGTTGCTGTTGGAGACAACCCAAAAAGCACATCCTACTAATGATGAGACAAATGTTCTTTAAATCTTTTAAAAACTCCTTTGATGGTCTCTGTGTCATGGTGTATTGTAATTAAGTGTCTTGTTGTTTTTTGGTTTTTTTTTCCTTCTCTACTTTTTTCTCTCATTTGGGATGTTTCATCAACTGAGCGACTAAAGTCAAATTCATTCCTATGGGCACAGGTAGAGATGCTCGATAGGAAAAATCGCATTCCTTAATTCTAACAAAATTGCAAACACACGAATTGGGTACGAATGCATACTTCTTCTTTGACACCTGTTTATCTCGGTCACATTGTACCTAGCCTAGTACTGAGTTGACTCTTGTTAATTATAGCAGTAATTACAACTTTCTATATAATATCCATAATAACTATTAGTCAATCTATTCATGGTTCCGAGTGAGCTTCAGCTTCAGTTTGTTATCGCCTGGTGTGATCTTCCAGATTTCTTCTGGGGCGTTTTCACTTCAGGATTGATGGATCCAGGCCTTCTGTTACTTGGAACGGTCCTTCCCACTGTAGTTCCAAGGTCTTTTCTGCAAAAGACTTAATATATACATAATCTCCAGGTTGTACAGCATGTACTGGCCTGTCTAATTCCCTGTTTTGAGCTCCAGCCACATGTTTCTATGGTGGCTGGAACTCCAAAACGAGGTATTATTTCTTGCAACAGTGCTTTGGTTACTTCTCAGGCCTTAGCTGTTTTGGCAGGAAAGGCTTCTGGCCATCCTGAAAAGGTATTAGTTAACACCAATAGGTAACAATATCCTCTCTTCCTGGGCAGCTCTGTAAAGTCAATTTGCCATTGTTGCCCAGGTCCACAGCCTTTCCCAATTTGTCCCACTTTAGGCTTTGGGGTGTTTTTGGGATTAGTTCGGAGGCAAAGGCTACACTGACGAGTTACTTGTATCACTGTGCCCTGCAATTTCCTGGCATGATTCTTTCTTTAAATGGTTATACAGGGCATCTATTCCCCAGTGTGTTTTCTCATGTTCCCTCTGTACTAATGACCACAACAAATAGGAGGGTACTACAAGTTTTCCTTCTTCTGTCACAGCCCATCCCTCCTGGTTATAACTTGCCTTTTCTGCCTTAATAAGTCTCTTATCCTTTTATTGTATATTGGCTTACCTTCAATAGAAATTTTTCCATCTGGAATTCCTCAGTTATCTTACTTTTTGCTGCTTCTTTTGCCTCTCTATCCGCCAGCATGTTCCCCTCTTCCAACTCTGAGCTCACCTTCTGGTGTGCCTTGATGTGCATGATGGCTACCTTTTCAGGCAGTTGCACTGCATCTAACAGTCTCAATATTTCTTGTGCGTGTTTAATGTTCTTCCCTTGTGAGTTTAACAGTCCTCTGTCTTTCCAAATGGCTCCATGTGCATGAACTACTCCAAATGCATACCTTGAGTCCGTATAGATGTTAATTCTTTTTCCTTTTGCCAGCTCCAGAGCTTGAATTAAGGCAATTATCTCAGCCTTCTGTGCAGAGGTATTTGTTGGTAATGGTTTGGACTTTATTACCTCTCTGCTTGTGGTAACTGCATACCCAGCATGTCTCTTTCCACTGATGACATAGCTGCTCCCATCAGTAAACCAGGTCTCGGCATTTTCAAGCGAGGTATCTTTCAGTTCCGGATGACTGGAGTAGGTGGCTTCAATGGTCTCCAGGCAATCATGGATCACTGGTTCTCCCATACTGCCACTGAGGAAGGAAGCTGGGTTCACAATGTTAGTTACCACAATCTCAACATCATCTTGTTCCACCAGTATAGCTTGGTACTTCAGGAATCTCTGTGGGGAGAGCCAGTGCCCCCCTTTCGTTTCCAGGACTGTAGACACTGTGTGAGACACTAGCACTGTCATCTTCTGACCCAGGGTGAACTTGCGTGCCTCTTGGATGTTCACTGCCACTGCTGCAATGGCTCTGAGGCACCCTGGCCACCCCTTAGCTGCCGTATCCAGCTGTTTAGAGAGGTAGACAACTACCCTTCGATACAGACCCAGATTTTGTGCTAGTATCCCTAAAGCGATCCCTTGCTTCTCGTGAGAAAACAAAAAGAATGGCCTACTCACATCTGGAAGTCCCAAGGCTGGTGCTGACATGAGGGCCTTCTTTCGCTGGTCAAAAGCTTGAGCTGCTTCTTTTGTCCATTGAAGATCTCTGCTTCTTTCCATGATCAAGGCATACAGAGGTTTAACAAGTAATCCATAATTATAAATCCACAGTCTGCACCATCCTGTCATACCTGAAAAGGTTCTCAGTTCCTTCACTGTCTGAGGCTTTGGGGTCTGGCATATTGCCTCTCTGCAATCTTGCCCTAGGGTTCTTTACTCGATACCCCTGCAGGCCCAAAAAATTTAGGAGGCTTACCATCCACTCCACGCATGTTTCCTGGGTCTGGGTGGCTATTAGGAGGTCATCCACATACTGGAGCAACTGTCCTCCTCCTGGTGGAGGTTTTCAAGACTCTAAATCCTTTGCAAGCTGCTCTCCAAATATAGTGGGTGAGTGTTTGTACTTTTGGGGAAGCACACACCATGTGAGCTGGTTCTTCCGTCCCGTTTTGGGGTTCTCCCACACAAATGCAAAGATTTTCTGGCTGGCTTCATGGAGAGGGAGGCAAAAGAAAGCATCCTTCAAATCTAAAACAGTAAACCAGGTTAGTTCGGGAGTTAAACGATTTAACAAGGTATAAGGATTAGCAAGCTACTGGATACAAGTCTTCAGTTATCTTGTTAACAGCCCTTAAGTCCTGTACTAGCCTGTATGAGCCATCGGGCTTCTTCACTGGCAGGATAGGAGTGTTGAAATCAGACTGACACTCCCTCAGTAGTCCTATCTTCAGAAAGTTTTCAATAATTGGACTAATCCCTTCTCTATCTTCTTTCTTTATGCGGTATTGTCTAATTATTACTGGCTGTTCTCCTCCTTTAACTTTGATTTGTACTGGTAGTGCATTCTTTGCCCTGCTTGGTATGTTCAGAAGCCCACACTCTAGGAAACACTTGATCTATTATTTTCTTGAAATTCTCTTCTTCATTTGTACTTTATTTTTTTTTATCATTATTAAACTTAACAGTTCTAAATATTGTTGATACTTTACCTCCAAAAATATTTTCCTCATTCTTAAATTTTATTTTTGCCTCCACCTGCTCTAGCAGATCTCTGCCCAAAAGTGCAGATGGAGCTTTAAGCATATATAAAAATCGATGAGTTTTCCATTACTTCCCAATTTATACTCCAATGGTTTGCAAAAGTAAGCTCTTTCAGATTGGCCAGTCGCTCCTTTTACCATAACATAGTCATTGGTTACAGGTATTAGGGCCTTATTTAGCACTGAAAATGTTGCCCTGGTGTCTATCAAGAATTAAACTCTTCAGGCCTCATCCAGTAAAGCTTCTAAATTCCTGCTGTCTGGACCCCGGATCTTCTGGAGTTTCCGCCTGATGTCTCCTGTAGACTGTCCTAAAAATAAATTTATTAATTGCTGTGTCCCTTCATTAGATCCAGGATCCAGGGTGGTGTGTCGGCACATCGTGTCTCGCAGGTGATCTAGAAATTCAGAAGGTGTTTGGGAAGGGCCTTGTTTGACAGCATATAGTGCTGACCCAGTTTATGGTTTTGGGGATTGCTCTTTCTAGCCCTTTTACTATTAATTCCTGGTATCTCTTTAACCGTCCCAACCCCTCATCATTATTAGGATCCCAGCCCGGGTCTTGAAGGGGAAACACATCTTTAACATCTTCCTGTGTTGTTCTACAGTCATCCTCGGCCAGGTCTTTAGCCACTTTCCAAACTAATTGCTTTTCAGTTTCTGTTAAGGCATCAAGCAGCAATTGGAGGTCTGCCCAATCAGGTAAATGCTGCTTAATTATAAACTTCATTTTCTTAGCCACCCCTAGTTGGATCACTTCGATAACCCTTAGCACTCTTTTCCCAGATCTCTAAATCAATTGAGGAAAAGGGAACCTTAATCAGTTTTGTTTCTCCATCAGAGGTCATTGCTTGTCTTAGAGGTGCTTGTATGACCCCTGTGGTTTGTTTTCGGGTCCTGGATGCTATAGGCCCTTGTGGGGGAAGTTTGGGGGCTGACAGGGGAGGTTCAGGTTCATCCCACTCACTGTCACTGCTAGGCAGTGGTGGGTATGGTTCAGGAGTGGGTGGAGAAACCCCTGCCTTAGTTGCTGTCCTTGCAAGGGAAGATGAAGTTAGAGATGAAGCGGGGGAGGTTGGAGTTCCTACCACCCTCCCCCTTTCCTGTCTTTTGGAGGTGGTTTAAGTATGTTTTCTGTCTCCTGTTCCAAGCCTCTACTTGGTATACCTTGTCGGGATGTGTGCACCTCTGATTTATAGAGCAGGTGCTGCAACACCGTTTGGGCTTCCCTTTAGTAGCTTTATTGTCCTTTTCAAGGGCCAATACTAAAGGATCAGATGGTGGCCTCATTCCACAATCCCTTTGCCACTCAGGGTGATTTCGAAGGCTGAAAAACATATCTGCATAAGTCACTTCTGACCACCTTTGTTCCCACCGGAGGAAAAGCATTAACTGTAATAGTGTCTCATAGTCCAGTGTACATTTGCTGGCCACTTCACTTCCCTCATCAAGCTTATAGAGTGGCCACCACTGTGTACATAACTTGACCAGCTCCCTCCTGGTTTCTGTACCATCATAGCCCACCAGCTCTTTCCAGTGTGTTAAAATGCACCCCAAAGGGCTTCCTCTGGGAATCTCTTTGCTTTCATTTGCCCCCATGTTTAGAATCTCTTTTTCCCAATGCCTTTTGACACACAAAAAAGGAAAAAAATTCCTTTTCACAAAAAACCACTACACTATCAGCGAGGCACTTGACCCAAATTGCTGGTTATTAATGCACTTATTAAACCAGGTCTTCTGTTATGCCTTGCCTTGGGTATATTACTATTAAAATACTTAAAATAAACAAATATGAACTTTGCAGAGTTGGAAAAGTCGTTTGTGACATGGCTGGATCAGTCTCACCAAGGTCATAGTGTTACAGTCCGTGCCAGTCATGCCAAATGCCTTTCCAGCACAGAGTCCCCATGGCCCAAGCAGAAGCAGCAGCAGCAGCCCTGATACAATGCATTCTATTCCTAAATCATCCAACCAGCTACAAACATGATGCTATTCCTGTCTTTTTGCACCTATTCTGCTCTAACACAGTTGTGGGACAATGGCTCATCATTTCTTACACAAGGCCTACACCTACAGCCTGTCTATTCTGTCCAGCAAGGTCAGCAATGCTCTGGTATGTTTATGTCATGTCTAGGACAGTTAACTTAGTAAAAGGTAATGCTACTGAACTTTAAACTGGACTTTAGGGCTTCTCTATCAACTAATACAGTCTCTTATTTTCTTAAGGCACTTAAGGCATATTTTTACTCACCTAAAACTAAAACTTACATTCCCACTTCATGTCTGTGTGACTTTATGTATCTCCAAAGGGTTTCAAACCAACCCCTGCATTCTTTTCTGCCTCTCAGCCTGTGTGCACGGGGTCCTGGGAGATTTCTATCTGCTTTCCAACAGGGCTGGGACACGACTCCATGAGTCCCTTCTCTCCTCATTCCCAGGTCTCCACATGGTGCAGGTGGTTTCCAGCTGTGACCTCCTGTCCAATGGAGAATCCATGGATCCCACAGGTAATGGCTACGACGGGTGGGATTTCATCTCCTTCCAGCTGGGATCCGGGAGCTTTGCAGTGTCCCACGGTGCCACTGGATCACCCAGAGGTGCTGGGAATCCAAAGGGATCATGGTGGAGCAGATGAAGCATTACCTGGACACACCTGTGTGGAAGAGCACCCAAAAGACATTAGATATGATCAGGAGGCTCTGGAGCACAAAGGTGGATGTGGAGGGGAAGGGGAATTCCTACGGGAATGTGGCATTCAGAAATGGGGAGACGTGGGAATGCAGGAATTCCTGGAGAATTTCCATGGCTGGAGCTCACTCTCATCCCAGTCAGGTGAGAATTCCATGGATGGATCTCCTCAACTACCCACTGCCATGGGAATTCCATGGGGAAATGATTGGAATCGATGACCAATCCAATAATGACAGCAGTGAGATGAGAAGCAATCCCTGCTGGGATTCCATGGGCCATAAATGCCAATCCTTTCCCCAGGCCGGCTCTGTTGTGCCCGTGGCAGCACCAGGGGAGTGCCCTGTCCCTGCCCTGAGCCCAGCACCAGCCTTTCCTTGGCTGTTCTCTGCCCTGCCCGGGGCAGGAGGGCACTGCCCCAGCGGCTTTGGTGGCCCCGGGCACCCGGCCGGGCTCCAGCCACTGCAGGTGGCTCCTTGGGAATGTTCCAGAGCAAAGCTTAAAGCCAACAGCAGTTTCTGGAGGGGATTGTTCCCCCTTGGCCTGTGCTGGGAGCCCAAGGGCAACAGCCCGGGCACAAGAGCCCAGAGTGCTGGAGCTCAGAGTCCCTGGGCCAGGCCGTGTGTCCCTCAGCTGTCCCCTGTCCCTTGGCTTTGTGGGGCTGGGGGTGGCAGCAGGACCTGGGGCAGCCCTGGGGAAGAAGAACCCCGAGCCTCCAGTTCCCCCAGGGGGGCCCAGGTCACTCCCAGTATGGGCCCTGTGGCTCCCAGTCACCCCCAGTGTGATCCCAGTCACTTTCATTTATATTCAGTGTGATCCCAGTGTCATCCCAGTCACTCCCAGTATGATCCCAGTATGATGCCAGCAAAGGTCCCAGGTGTATCCATTCACCTCTACTATAGTTCCAGGCACTCCCAGTATGGTTCCAGTTATCCCCAGTATGATTTCAGTCACTCCCACTATGGCTCCACTCCTTCCCAGTATGATTCCAGTATGAAGCCAGTCACTCTCACTACGGTGCCAATTGCCAGCAGCATGGTCCCAGTTGCACCCACTATGGTTCCAACCACTCCCAGAATGATCCCAGTCACTCTCAGATAGTCCCAGTATTATTCCAGCAACGTCTTTTAGGGTTCCTCTGTGATCCCAGTAACTCCTGGTCTCTCCCAGGAAATCCCAGTTGCCCCCAGTGTGTTTCTACTGACTCCCAGTTGCTCCCAGTAGCTTTCCAACATGATTCCCTGCTCATAGTCACCTCCAGCATGATTCCAGTCTCTCCCTGTATATCTCAGTTGCCCCAACATGGTCCCAGTTGTCCTCAGCCTGCTCCTAGTCACTTCCAGTGTGATCCCAGTATGACCCCAGTCACCCTCAGTGTGCTGCCAGATGTTCCCAGTATGTCTCCAGCATGGTCGCATTTCCTGCCAGTGTAATCCCAGTTGCATAGATCCAGTCACTTCCAGTACGATCCTGTTCTGATGCCATGATGATCCCAGTTGTCCTCAGTATAGTCTCAGTTGCTCCCAGTTCCTCCCAGTCTGATCCCAGTTGCCCTTAGTGGCTCCAGCATACACCCAGTCATTCCAAGCATGATCCCAGTATGAGACCACAATGATCCCAGTCTCTTCCCCCTGTTAAATCCATTTGCCTCCAGTGTAGACCCAGTCACTGCCAGTCCCTCTCAGTGTGTTCCCAGTCACCCCCAGTATGGTCACAGACAGTCCCAGTATATCCCAGTCACCTCAGGAAGGTTCTGGATACCTCAGAATGATCCCAGTCTTTCCCAGTTGCCTCCAGCATGTTCCCAATTTCTATCAGTTGCCCAAAGTACAGTCCAGTTTCTCCCAGTATGAATCCAGTTTTCCCAGATGTGGCCTCAGTCCCCTCAGCATGGTTCCAGGACCTCCCAGTTGAGCCCAAGGTGTCCTCATTTTCCTCCCAACATGGGCCCAGTAGCTCCCAGTAAGCCCCAGTCAGGATCCATTCACACCTGCTGTAATCCCAGTGGCTCCAAGGATGATCCCAGTAGGACCCAGTCACCCCCAGTTTGATTCCAGTCACAGCCAGCACCCTTCCTGTCACTCCCAGTCTGGTTCCAGTAAGATCTCAGTCACTCTTAGTATGATCCTAGTCTATTTCCAGTCACTCTCAGCATGATCCCAGTCTGGTTCCTGTAGGATCCCAGTATGACCCCAGCATGGGCACAGCTGCTCCCATTATCATCCAGCCTGGTTCCAGTTGCTCCCATTTACCCCCACTATGGTTTCAGTCTGTCCCATTATATCCCAGTTGCTCCTGAGCATGTTCCCAGTCACTCCCAGTTGTTCTCAGTTTTGTCAGGCCTGATCCCAGTTGCTCCAGCCACTCCCAGTCACCCTCAGTGCAGTCCCAGATGCTGCCAGTATGGTCCACTATGATTCAGTCTCCCTCAGCATGGGACTAGCCTCTCCCACGGTGATCCCAGTAGGATTCCAGTTCCCCCAGCATGGTTCCAGTTGCTCCCTGTTCCTCCCAGCATGGTCCCAGTCATGCCCAGTTGCCCCCAATATAGACCCAGTAACTCCCACTCGCTCCCAGTTTACCCAGCATGGGGTCCCAGTTCTTCCCAGCATGGTCCCCATTGTTTCCAGTGTGTTCCCAGTCATCCCCAGTATGGTTACAGACACTCCCAGTATATCCCAGTTGCCCTCAGCATGTTTGTAGTCATTCCCAGACACTCCCAGTGATCCCAGTAAGGTGCTCCTAAGTTATGCCAGTATGATCCAGGTCACGCCCAGTATATCCCAGTTGCCTCCAGCATGCATCCAGTCATTCCCAGTTTCCTCCAATTTTCTTACAGCATGATCCCAGTTTCTCTGTTGCTCCCAGTAGCCCAAAGTGTGATCCCACTTGCTCTCTTGCAACACCAGCATGAGCCCAGTAAGCTCCAGTATGATCCCAGTCACATGCCAGCACTCCTCCTGCACCAGCGCATTCACACAGAGGAGAGGCCCTTCCACTGCCCCGACTGCAGGAAGGGCTTCAAGCACAACAACCTCGTCAGACACTGGCACATCCACACTGGGGAGAGGCCCTACGAGTGTCCCCAGTGTGGGAAGAGCTTCACTCACAGCTCCCACTTGACCAGACACCAAAGGAGGCACCTGTAAGTAAAGCAGTCGGGAAGAGCTTTATGTGCATCTTCAACCTCATCCCCCATCAGAGGACCCGCGTTGGGAGGAGCCCTGGTGACCCACATTCACTGTGATCCACACTGGGAAGTCACCTGTCCCTGTCCCTGTCCCCTGGCAATGATGTGAGGTGGGATTGAAGAACATGAGAGTCTGGCCATGGCCCCGTCATTGTATTTGATCCCATCTCAGGTAATTTCAGGACATTTCAGGCAGAAACTGCCCCTTTCTGTCTGCCTGAGCTGCCTTTGGCCCTGGCAGTGGCGTTTGCTGCTGGTTCCGCGGCGCCTGAGCAGCCAGCGCGGCACAGGGCAGGTGGCCATGGCACAGCCCCCAGCAAGGGATCCCCTCTGCCTCTGGCCACTGACACCAGCCCTGAGCAAGGGGCCCAGGCAGTGGGCTCAGGCCACTGGCCATGGCCACAGCCCCTTGCCATGGCCCAGGGCAGCTTGGCATGATGATCCAGCCTCACTCCTGGCCCAGCCCAGGCCTGCAGTGCCCTTCCCCACAGCCTGTCTGCACAGAAGCACTTCCAGGGCTCTCTGCATTTCCCTTGCCCTCACTCTGGGCTCACTCACACACCTCCCAACAACCCACCTGCAGCTTGGAGCTGCAAGGAGTTCAAAGCTTGTCTGTCCTTCAGGAGCTGGTCTAATTCTGCCTTCAGCCAACTCTGGATTTGTGTTTATTGCAGAACTTCCTGTGTGTCTAAATCATTCCTTGCATGGTTCTGCCTTGGGGAAGGGGAACCTCTTGGTGGCTGTTGGCCTTGGCACACGCTTGAGTCCGGTGTCTGTTTTCAATCGGGAAATTCAAGAGTTTTAGATTACATAAAAGAAGAAAACCCCTCTTTGCCTGAGTGCAGCCAGTTCTCTGAGCAAAGCAGGTCCCAGTTGAGTGAGAGGAGACAGGATGGGGCTGGGGAATGTGGAGCAGGGTTCTCTACATGGGTCAGACCTCAAGGCACAGGTTCTCTGACTTGGCCAGACCTCCTCAGGAGAGGTTTTGAAATCACCTCTTCTGTAATGAAAATACTAATAAATTACACCCATGAAAATAAGAATACATATTCCTGAGAATGTCTTTGAAATACTTCTCCACATCTCTAGGAAAAAAGATTTCCTAATGAACTGCAGCAGACCAAAGGGAAATCAAGGCACAGCCATGGTTTTTCAGGACTTGCTTTATCCTAATGAGCCCCGTGGTGCATTTGGTGCTGAGCCCTGGTACCTCAGTGCCTGAGAGGAAATTGCACAAACCTTTCAAAGAGTCCAAGACAGAGGAAAACCCAAAAATGTCTGGAAGCATTAATGGGTCCCACTGAGGTCCATCCACAACACAGGCTCCTCATGGAGTCCTTGGAGGAGAGAACTGGAGTCCAGGTTTACACAAATACTTCTCAGAGACTCAGTGGCACAGAGAAGTACTTCAATTACTCTGAGTAACTTGAAGCATTGATTACCCCCAATGAGTGTTGTTAGTGGACTAAAATCTCAAGGGACTCATTAAAGCAGATAATTGGAACCCATGATTGCATGAACCTCTTACACTAAGTGTCAAAAAAAGTTCTTTAATACACCTTGAGCAGCCTGAAGTATTAATGAGCCGCATAGAGTATTTTTACTGACTTAAAAATCCCAAGGGACTTGTTACAGTAGATAATTGGGGCCATGATTTCACAGAGACATTTCTTACAGAGACACTCTTAAAACAGAAACACAAAGTTCCTTTAAAATACCTGAAGTACCTTCAAGTATTAATAAGCCACACTGAGTGTTCCTAACAATACTTGTCAAGGGACTAATTAAAGCAGATAATTGGAGGCCAGGATTGCAGAGACCTCTCAGAGAATCCAAGGCAAAAGTAAAACCCAAAGTCCTTTGAAAAACCTGCAGTCCCTGGGAGCATTAAGGAGCCCCCCAGGGCCATTCCTGACCAAGGCTCCCCAGGGACTCCTTCCAGCACATCCTTGAGGCCACTGGCATGGGAGGGGGATGCTGAGGGCAGGACAAGGGGCTGACAGTGCCCAGCCTTGCTGGGGCTGTGCCAGGAGGCCCCAGGGCCTCAGGACAAGGTGTCTCCTCACAGCCCTTGGTGGCACAGAGGCTGCTGTGCCCCAGGACACCAGGACTTGGCTTCTCTTTGTCCCCACCTGTCATCACTGCCTGCAGTTCTCTGCTCTGCCTGGGGCCTGGGGACACTTTCTCTGTTGTGTCCCTCAGTGGGACCCATTAAAACTTCAGGAAACTTTGCAGTTGGATTCTGACTTGGAGCTCTTGAGAGGTTTCTTCATCTCCCTCTGAGGGACTGATGTTCAGGGCCTCAGCACAAGCCCCGAGAGGGTCATTAAAGTCCTTGTGCTGTGTCTGTGCTGCTGAGCTGGGCTGGGCTCCTGGCACAGAGGCAGCTCCTGGCAACCAAGAAGAGCTTAAAAACACATTTCTCTTGCTGAGCAGCTCTTCTCCCAGCCCAGCAGGGCTGGGGCACTGCCTGCAGCCAGCCCGGGCACAGCACACAGGCACAGAGAGCTTCAATCACTCAGGGCTGGGAAGGGGCTGAGAAGTGACTGCGGGAGAATCACTCCCAGCCCTTGGCACAGGAACCTCTGGCTGCAGGACAATGCAGCTGCAGCTCCTGCAGTCATCTCCTACAGCTGGAACATGCCAATGCCTACAGACTCTGTGAGTACATTCTCTGATTGTGTCTTGTGTGGAGCAGCCAGGGGTGCCCAGGGCTGTCCTGCAGAGCAGGGTCCTGCAGCCCAGGGCGCTGTGCTGGGGCAGGGACTCTGCTGCCTGCCAGGGACAGCTCTCAGCCAGCCCTGGGGGCTGCTCCCAGCACTGGGGGACAAGATCTGGGTGGAAGGAGACAGCTGGTGAGGCTTGGAAGTGTTCTCCTTGTGTGGTGAGGATGCTGCATTGCTCAGGACTGCTCCCAGATTTACATTTAACTGCAGAACATTTCCAAGTAGATTATCCTGTGATGATAAATTGAGGCCGAGGCTGCATATATGGGAAAATCCTGCTTTTTAAACCTACTTGTCAATGTTGCCTGGATGGGAAATTGCACATAGATATTCATCTCTCAGTGCAGGTTGAGAAAAATAAACCAAACAATTTTCTCTCAGATCTTAATTATCCAGGCAGTGACAGAAATCAGCAGAGGGTCCTGTTGCAGGCAGCATCAGTGTAGGTTTTCCAGCCTCCTCAGGGTTGCTCTGACGTTGCCATCAGAGCCTGCAGAGGCAGAGCTGCCCCTGGGCAGTGCCTGAGCTGGGAGGGGTCTGCAGGGCAGAGCTGAGCCCCCAGGGCTGGGCTGGGCTCTGGCAGCACTGGCAGGGCCCAGCCCTGGGCACAGGGAAGCAGCTGCAGGCAGGGACAGCTCCAGGCAGCAGAGCCCTGGGCAGGCAGTGGGGGGAAAGTGCCACCAAGCTGTGCTGGGATATTGAAAGTCCTCTCCAAACTGAACTATTCCATGATTACTGTTTTTACAGATCCCCATGCCAAGACACTGCAAATGTCCAACAGCAGCTCCATCAGCCACTTCCTCCTGCTGGCACTGGCAGACAGGCGGCAGCTGCAGCTCCTGCACTTCTGCCTCTTCCTGGGCATCTCCCTGGCTGCCCTCCTGGGCAACGGCCTCGTCATCGCTGCCGTGGCCTGCGGCCACCACCTGCACAGCCCCATGTTCTTCTTCCTGCTCAACCTGGCCCTCAGCGACCTGGGCTCCATCTGCACCACTGTCCCCAAAGCCATGCACAATTCCCTCTGGGACACCAGGGACATCTCCTATGCAGGATGTGCTGCACAGCTCTTTTTCTTTCCTGTTCTTCATTGGAGCAGAGTATTTCCTGCTGACCATCATGTGCTACGACCGCTACGTGTCCATCTGCAAACCCCTGCACTACGGGACCCTCCTGGGCAGCAGAGCTTGTGCCCACATGGCAGCAGCTGCCTGGGCCAGTGCCTTTCTCAATGCTCTCATGCACACAGCCAATACATTTTCCCTGCCCCTGTGCCATGGCAATGCCCTGGGCCAGTTCTTCTGTGAAATTCCCCAGATCCTCAAGCTCTCCTGCTCCAAATCCTACTTCAGGGAACTTGGGCTTCATTGCTCTTAGTGCCTCTTTAGGACTTGGCTGTTTTGTGTTCATTGTTTTCTCCTATGTGCAGATCTTCAGGGCCGTGCTGAGGATCCCCTCTGAGCAGGGACGGCACAAAGCCTTTTCCACCTGCCTCCCTCACCTGGCCGTGGTCTCCCTGTTCCTCAGCACTGCCATGTTTGCTCACCTGAAGCCCCCCTCCATCTCCTCCCCATCCCTGGATCTGGCCCTGTCAGTTCTGTACTCGGTGGTGCCTCCAGCCCTGAACCCCCTCATCTACAGCCTGAGGAACCAGGAGCTCAAGGCTGCAGTGTGGACACTGATCGCTGGATGGTTTCAGGAAAAATAAACTTCTAGCAAACTTGTGAAATAACTTATAATATAGTAATTTTCGGTACTTCTTGGTTTCGTTGAGGGGTTTGTTGTCTTTGTTTTACTTTAATTTTGTTCACAGAAAAATGTCGTTGTTTGTGCCATTTCTCATTTTGTTTCTCTCCCCTACCACTGTGGCCACAGACTTTGTCAACGAGGGGCTGTGCTCTTGGTGGCTTTAAAGGAACTCAAGGATCTCCCAGCCAAGTTTTGCTGCAGAGATGCCCCTTTTGTTCCCTTCTCTGCAGCTGCAGCAGCAATGTCTGTGTGCAGAGCTGGGGGCAGATCAGGGCTGGCACAGCAGCTGTGGCCAGGAGCAGCAGCCCTTGGTGTTGGCAGTGCTGCTCCCGTGGCCCTGCCCCGCTGCCCTCCTGGCCCTGGTGTTGCTGTAGGGCCTGAGTGCTCTCGGGGCCGGGCACAGGGCTGGGGGTGGCAGTGCCGGGGCTGCAGCAGGGACAGGCCATGGGCACTGCTGGGGCAGCGCTGACGCCTCAGGGCAGGGCCTGGGGGCTCCAGCCTCCTTGCCCAGGCTCTCTCAATGTCAAAAACAAGGTGCACTTTCTTAGAAAATTGTATAGGTTTCAATTAAAAAAAAAATTAAAAAAAAAAAAAAAAAAGACAATTAAGAAAGAGAAATAGAGAAATGGATTCCAGGGTTCACTGGAATGCAGCCAGAAAGGACACCCTGCCTTTTCAGAATACTGGGTTAAAAGATTCAGTATGTAATATTCAATAGACTTTAATGCATTATTCAAACATTCCTTTGAGTTCAGATGCCCTCCTAGTTTCAACGCCCCAAATCCTTTTCCATTTCACACCTTTAGCATTTTATTACTCTTTGTTCTTGGTTGTGCTTTTGGTTGTCTCATGTCCCATTTTCTGATTACAATAGATCAATAAATTCCTTTTTGGGGCTTTGGTTTACCTATATCTTCATCTGGATAATTCAGGAATGTGGGAGGACCCCCTTTATCTACCACACTGGCCAGTTTAGATGTTGCAAAAACAGTTTTTTGCTTTTAACAGTATGTTAAAACCCTCAAAATGTACATATTCATCACATCACCATTTCTAAACCCTGTTAGAAAGAAACTAGAAAATCCTTCCCACATTATACCTATAGCATTCATTTAAATTTTTGCAAAAATCCAACTTTATAATATGCAATTATAACAAAATCTTCCTCTTCCATTTTAAAAATGAGAAGTGGTTTTTATGGAAATGGGTAAATTGTAATATTAGCTTATATACACAAATATGTATAAGCAACACACTTTTAGAATCACGTATCCACATAAGGTTTGGTGTTATCCCCTGCTGGACCTCAGCCTTGAATAAATGATGCCCTCTTTAACACAAATTTAGTGTTAAGGAGTCCTATTCTGATATTTTGGACATTTGGTAACAGCCTGGCCTCACAGACCCAAGGACTCAACTGTGACACTGTGGAACCTGATGGAACAAAGGGTCCATTGTGACGCTGCAGACTCTGATGGAGGCAAGGGGACATTTTGACACTTTGGGGCTGCATGGAACCAAAATCCATTTTGACACAGTGACGCCCCATGGAACTGATGGTCCATTGTGATGCTGCAGATCCAAGGAGACCATTGTGACACTGTGGAAACTCATGGAACCCAAAGTCCATTGTGACAGAGAAAGGCCTCATGGAACCAAGGGGCCATTGTGACACAGCAGAGCCTCACAAAGCCAAGGAGTCCAATGTGACACTGAGAAACCTGATGGAACAAAGGATCCATGGTGACACTGCCGAACCAAGGAGGTCGTTGTTGACAACATGACAGCTCATGAAACCAGGAGTCCATGGTGAACCAGCAAGGCCTCATGGAACCACGAGCCTTTGTGACACAGTGGGGCCACCTGGAGCCAAGGGGCCATCAAAGCACTGGGGATCCAAGGAGACCATTGTGAAACTGAGGAACCTCATGGAATAAAAGGTCCATTGTGACATTGCAGAGCCTCATGGAACAATGGAGACTATTATGACTCTTTAGGACTGGAGTGGCTTGAAAACAAAACCAGTGAGAGACTCCAAGTCAGAAATACAATTCAAAAGGAAGAGGAAAAAAAAGAAATAAAATAAAGTAAATGCAAGTAATACAAAAGACCATTGAAAGAGTCAGAATACAACCTGACACCCTGTTGGTCGGGGTGCTGGAAACAGTCCAAAAGTAATCCCTCCTGCAGTGGCAGATGTGGGTCCTGTTAGAAGTAGAGACAGTCCTGTACAGAAAAAAGGGTCCAGAGATGGGTCTGGACTTTCCTTTGGGAGTCCCTTGGGAACGCTGGATGTCTGGTGACAGTTGTGGGATTTTTTTTTATCTATGTGGAAATGGTTTAGCTCCTCCTCCCTGGTTAGAGCATCACACAATGGGATGATTTAAAAATGTGTCATGTCATTGGTGGCCTTTAATGACCCATTAACAGAAGATAATATCCCCATGGAGGTAATCAGAGGGTGAACAGAGAGAAGAAACAATGTCCCACTCAGTTTTAACAGCTGGCTTGTTATCAGAAAAGCAGCCACCCTCTCCCTCTTGGAGTTACAACAGATAAAGAAAAAACACCTCCCCATCCATTCAACAGATGGAATAGAATAAACTTTTTTTTTGTTATATCCCAAGGCAGGGACCCACAGGATCCAAGGGGCCATTGTGACACTGCAGGGCCTTGTTTAACCACGGGGCCGTTTTCCCACAGCAGGGCCTCATGGAATCAAGGGGACCACATGTGACACTGTGGGGCTTCCATGAGAACAAGGGTCCTTTCTGACACTGTGAGGAAGGAGTGACATTGTGACACTACAGGGCATCATGGACTAAGGAGGCCATTTTGAAGCAGCGCAGCCTCATGGAACCATGGAGACCATGATGACACCTTGAGGCCTCATCTAACCTGAGGACCATTGTGGCACTGCAGGGACTCATGGAACCAAGGGTACAACAG
The DNA here is from genome assembly GCA_014839755.1 of Sylvia borin. Taxonomy (NCBI): domain Eukaryota; kingdom Metazoa; phylum Chordata; class Aves; order Passeriformes; family Sylviidae; genus Sylvia; species Sylvia borin. The sequence goes on from JACEWE010000045.1 coordinate 286,744, forward strand.
TGACACTGTGAGTCCCCAAGGGACATGGGGGGCATTCTTACATTGCAGAACCAGAGGTCCATTGTGACACAGCAGGGCCTCATGAAATCATGGAGGGTCGCTCCCAGTAGCCCAAAGTGTGATCCCAGCTGCTCCCTTTCAACACCAATATGAGCCCAGTAACCCCCAATATGATCCTTGTCACATGCCAGCACTGCCAGTATGGTCCCAGTATAATCCTAGTTCCTTCCAATCACTCCCAGTATGGTCCCAGTTGCCTCCAGCTTGATCAACCCTATCAGTCCCAGTATGATGCCATTTGCTCCAAGCATGCTCCCAGTTGCTCCCAGTCACTCCCAATACAGGGATGATGTGCATGATATGTTCCCAGTCACTCTCAAGTACCACCAGTATTCGTCCAGTCACTCACAGTATAATTCCAAGATGAGCCCCCTGTGGTCCCAGTCACTGCCAGTATGAACCAGCTGCACCCCCCCCATGGTTCCAGTTACTCCCTTTCACCCTCACTTTTGTTCCAGTCAGTGCCAATCTCTCCCAGTGTACCCCAGTTCCTTCCAGCATATTCCCAGTCTCTCCCAGTTCCTTCTGTCATGATCCCATTTGCTCACAATCACTCCCAGTCAGCCTCTCTGTAGTTGCACTCACTTCCAGTGTGACCCCAGTCACCCCCAGCATGCACCCAGTAACTCCCAGTACATGCCATTTGTCCCAACAGTGACCACAATTGACACCTGCAGGATCCTCACTCCCAGTATGAATCCAGTATGATCTCAGTCTCCTTCAGTGTGATCGCAGTCTCCTGCAGCATGTGCCCAGCTGCTCCCAGTATGATCCCAGTATAAACCAGTTGCTCTCAGTGATGCCATTTCAAGGCACACATTCCCCTGCTGCATTCTGACCTCTTCCAACTCCATTCCTGCTCCTCTCGCTGGCTGCTGAGATGTCCAGGAAAGGGAGAGAAGGAGGGAGGAAGAAGCAGAGCAGCAGCAGGAAACAGAGGAAGAACAGAAGAGGAGGGACTGGGCAGCTCCAGCGCTCCCTGAACCCGTAGCCCCCCGGGACCATTGGCCTCATCCTACAAGTGCCCAGGGAGGGGGAGCTCACCCCAGATATTCCAGGGTGGGCCCCTGGGTTTGGGGTTTTTTGGGGGTATGTTTGGAGCTTCCAGGGCTGCAAAGTTGAGCCACAGGTGTCCCTTGGGGTGTCATCGGGGGGTCCTCAGGGAGCTGTTTTTGGGGACCCTGTGGTGGCAGAGCCCTGGCATGGGTGGGGGCATACGGGTCCCCCCATGGTGGAGGTCAGGCTGGTTTTTTTGCCCCAAGCAGGGTCCCAGTTTCTCCCAGTTGCTCCTACTTTCATCCAGTGTTTTCCCAGTTCTCCCTGTTGCCCTTAGTATACTCCCAGTCTCTCTCAGTATGATGCCAGTCTCTCCCAACATGCTCCCAGTCATGCCCAGTTGCCCACAGTGGAGACCAGTCACTCCAGCCTGCTCACAGTAGTTCCCAGTGTGGTCCCACTTCTCCCCAGTGTGCCAGTTTGAAAACAAACCAACCAGAGATCCCAAGGGAGAACTGTTCCATGACTCATGCCTCCTAACTCTGGGATATCTTCTGTTAATGGGCCAGCAGTTAAAACCAGGTGGGGCATTGCTATTTGTCTCTTCCACAACCCATTCTCCTCACAGGGTGATATTTTCTGTTAATGGGCCATCGAGTCTCACTGCATGAGTGATAAATTACATGATCCCATTGGGAGATGCTCCATCCAGAGGGACGAGCCAAGCATTCCTGCCTGGATATAATCTGAGATTTAACACACCAGAACCAGCCTCTATCCACTGGATTCCCAGAGGAAGACCAGGCCCATCTACACCACCACTGAACCTTCAGAGGAAAACTACAACCTTCTACAGTAGTGTTGCTTCAAGAAAACTGCATCTGTCACTCCAGGAGGACTGCAGCCACGATTTGATTTGACTGCTTCCAACACCCTGACTGACCGGGTGTCAGGTTGTATTCTGACGCTCTCAGTGTTTGTATTTTTACTGCTGCATTTTTAGTTTATTTTTAAGTTTTTAGTTTAGGCTGCAGGGAGGAAGAGGAAGATGCCCCAGGACAGCCAGACAGATGAGGAGGAAGTCAGTGCCCCTTTCTCCCTCTCTCCTGCTCCATCTCCCAGCCCAGCATGGCCCCTGGCTTCAGGACAACACTGCTGCTGATGCTGTCCAGCTGGGGATGGACTGGGAGGATCTTCTTCCCCTTCCCTGTGGCACAGAGACAAATCCCATCCTCTCCTTCTCCTTCCTTCCCCAGACATGGAGCTGAGGACAGAGACCAGGGAGGACAAATCCCCACAGCAGAACCTCATGGAAGAGGCTGTTTTGAACAGCTCCACAGTGCAGAAATCCAATGGGGAGAAAATGCCCCACAGATCCCACAGGAGGAAGGGCTCCAAACCCATCCCACGGTGCTCTGAGTGGGAAAGACCAAACCAGGGACAGGAAGGTGAACAGAGCTTTAGCTGACACTCTGAGCTGGTGGTCCCTGAGCAGCTCCATGATGTGGAGAAGCCCCACAAGTGCTTGGAATGTGGGAAGACCTTCAGGCAGATGTCCCAACTGATCAGCCACTGCCAGATCCACACTGGGGAGAGGCCCTACGAGTGTCCCCAGTGTGGGAAGAGGTTTCGGATCAGCTCCCATCTCCTCTCACATCAGCCAATTCACACAGAGGAGAGGCCCTTCCACTGCCCCAGCTGCGGGAAGGGCTTCAAGTTCAACTCCTACCTTGTCAGGCATCAGCGCATCCACACCAGGGAGAGGCCCTACAAGTGTGGGGAATGTGGGATGAGCTCCACCCAGAGCTCCAGCCTGATCTGCCACCAGAAGATCGACACTAGGGAACAGCCCTACGAGTCTGAGCAATGTGAGAAGACCTTCAGCCACAGATCCACCTTGATCCACCACCAGAACATCCACGCTGAGGAAAGGCCATACAAGTGTGAGGAATGTGGGAAGGGCTTCAACCAGAGATCCCAACTGATCACCCACAAAATGAGCCACACTGGGGAGAGGCCATATGAGTGTTCCCAGTGCGGGAAGGGGTTTCAGATTGGCTCCCATATCCTCATGCACCAGCGGATTCACAGAGAGGAGAGGCCCTTCCACTTCCCCATCTGCGGGAAGGGCTTCAAGCGGAACTCCCACCTCGTCAGACACTGGCACATCCACACTGGGGAGAGGCCCTACGAGTGTCCCCAGTGTGGGAAGAGGTTCTCAGAGAGCTCTAACTTGACCCAACACCAACGGAGCCATAGGTAAGGGAAGACCTGTGAGTGCCCAAACTGTGGGAAGAGCTTTGTGCACTGCTCAAGCTTCATCCCCCATCAGAGGACCCATTCAGGGAAGAGCCTACGTTACCCACATTCCCAGTACTCCATGCTGAGAAGACACCTGCCAGGTGGTCTCCATATCCTTCTGGATTCCCACAGTCTGGATGAACACAGGGCAGGAACATCCTACAGGATTTAGATTGAAATCAGAAATTAATTGGGAAGAAGTGATTTCTTGACTTCACCAAAATCTCATCTACTCTGTCCCGTTGTTTTTACTGCTGGCATCAAGTAGTGCTGCATGATCTTGGAGGTCTTTTCCATCTAAACAATTTCCATCTTCCTCCCATCAAAACAACCATAAATGGGATGAAAATAAAGAAATTAAACAAACAGATGTAAAGCTTCACCATTTTCTGGAGTTCGGTCTGAATTTGGACTTTTTTCAATGGAATGTTTTGGGGGGATTTGAGTCTACTGGGGCTGTCAGATGTGTCCACTGTTGGAAATGAGGCCGCGGGAGACGAGTCTCATGCTATCATGATCAACAAGTCTCAGTTTATTGCTTCCAAAGTTATCATTCTTATACAGACAATAATTAGCTCATGCATATTGCAAAACTACAGCTCATCATTGGTTGCTTTCTATGACGCATATAGCTTTTGTGTTTGGCCTTGCAGTTCGCTTTATGTATCTTTCTACATACCATGTATTTTCAGCATCCCTGTTGCATCCGTTCTCATGGGTAATGTATACTTGCCATCAGTCACGTAGCTGCTAGCTGCACTTTATCGTGGCCTTTGCTACGCAGCCATTCCTTTGAGAAACTCTCCACACTTCCCCCGTTTTCTTGTTGCACTAGTAGAGAGGTGTTCCATTTGTCAGTGATCATCTTCATCAACGCATTCTGCAGGCACTTAAAAAGGCAAGGTAACAATAGCAATACTACAAAAATCACAATACCCACTGTAATCAAATGTCGTAGTAAAGAAGTTAGCCAAGGTCCTAGTCCTAACCCCTTCAGCCAATTATCAAGTCCAAAGCCATTGTCCTGTTGCAAATGTGTGGTTAGTGTGCATAGGGTCTGTATTTGTGCATGTATGGAGCTAGAGTGATCTGACAGGTTCATACAACACATCCCTTCAAATTCCTCACAGCCATGGCCCTGTGCCAACAATAAAAAATCGATCGCAGCCCTGTTTTGGAGCGTAGCATGTCTTACAGAGTCTACATCTGTCAATAATTGAGATAATGCTGTTGAGGTAGCATTTGTCTGTTTTGCTAGCCAACAGCCCAACCTATTTAGTGTAGACAGTGCATGCGCTGCACCAATTGATGAGAGCAGGGATCCCATTATCCTTTCTCCTGTTGACCAAAAGTTTACCTTATCATTACAGTTTGATGCAAAACCATGTACCATTCTCCTCACTCTGTGATGCCATTTGTGTATTTGAAGAATCATGGAAGTGTTTGGTGTAAGCAGTGTTAAGCGACCCAAAGTACATGGTCCTCCCAACAATTTAGAGGGAATTCCGGCCCAAGCTCGATCACCACAGATGAGGAATACTCCATAAGGTAATGCTATGGGACTATTAGATGACCTCGATATTTTGGTACTTGTATAGTTACACCATTGAGTGTCATTCCTGTATATTAACAATGTAGAGTTGACATTTATCGGGTGTAATAGATTGACACCTGATCTCCCTGGTCCAGCACGGTATACACTTGTCCAGTTGAAATATATACACCAATCTGCCTTCAAGGATCCCAATATCTCAATTTCCTGAGGCTCTAAAGAGGCTGCAGGGAAGTTGGGTATTACTTTGTCCCATTGATCAGCGTAAGATTTTGTGTTATTCGGCTGACAAATTGGCACTGATGGACAGGGCAGTTCATCCAAGGGCACTCCTACCAAACAAGTAGAAAATGGGTTACCTGGTGAGGACAGTGCCAAACATATGGCCTCTTGTCCTGTTTTGTTTGCCAAGGTCACCCAAACATTTTCTTTTGGCTGTGGGGGTATCCAAAAGGCACTAGCGATACTACAATATTGCAATATCATAACAAGCAGTATCAGGTTACCCAGTGTGATTTTCATTGTTGCTCCTTCTTTTATGCCTTTGCTTATTCCTCCTGGCTGCCAATTGACTAAATCTATGGCAAAGGCACTCCCAATCCTCAGGTTCCACCATCCACTGTCGAGGGATTTTACAGGTGTCACCACACTGCCTTTGCAACACTTGGGACTTACTAAGGGCCTTAGTTCTCTCTATCAAATGACTAAGTTCCCAACGAGCATATGCCAAGGCTTGTTGCTCTTGGCTCTCAAATAACCGAATTGCTACAGCAAATGGTAACCCAGTACTCAATTCAAGTGCTCGTCGAGCAGTATTACGTCTCCATTGCTCTCTACACACAGCACACCATTTCTGCCCAACAGTCGCTCTTTGGTGAATCCAGTGCTTCTGATTACACCCCCCACAATATAATAGCAACCAAGCACAATGACCTTGTTGCAAACAGTTCAAGCACGTATGACAATCTAGCTCTTGCATACGATAGTTAGCCAAGCAATCAAGCAAATAATCTAGTTGATACAGTGTCTGCACGTTCACCAAGTCTGGTCTAAAGATGGTCAGCAAATAGGGTCGATGTGGCTGGATCAACAGCTTCAGATGCAGTCGTATGTTCCTGACGGTCTCCACTTTGGAATGGCTTTGCTGGCTTGACCCAGCGTGCAGGGATCCACTCAGTACCTGTAGGGGTGGAAACACAAAAATAACCCCTACCCAAATAGAGTACTTTAGCTGGGCCTTTCCATATTCCTGTCTTAGGACACTTGTAATTGACCCACATCTCTGCCTGATTGTCTTTACCACTGATAGAATTACCCGCTCGATGAGCCACAGCAGCTGGAACTTCCGATGCCCCAAAAATGCAAAGGTAGTTCAATACGAACAATGTTTTAGACAATCTTTCCTGCACATCTGAGATATCCTTAAATTTTTCCAAATATCTCTTGATAGTGCCATTAGCCCGTTCCACTATCGCTTGCCCTTGTGGATTGTGAGGTATTCCCGTCAAATCTTTAATTCCCCATTGACCTAAAAATCTCTGAACTCTCTGACCAATATAGGAGGGCCCATTATCTGTTTTTATCTGCTTACACACTCCCATTACAGCAAAGCAGCTAGTTAAGTGTCTGACCACATGAAGTCCCTTTTCCCCTGGTTGGGCAGTCGCCCAAACAAAGTTGCTGTATGTGTCGATAGTGACATGCATATATTTCAAACGACCAAAACTAACCACATGAGTAACATCCATTTGCCAGAGGTCGTCAACCATTGTTCCCCTGGGGTTGACCCCAATACCTAAACCCAAACCATTGTTATGATTAACACAAACAGGGCAACTCCTAACAATAGGTATTGCATCCGCCTGTGAAATGTGGAATTGTTTTTGTAAACCCTTGGCATTTTGATGAAACATGGAGTGAGCCTCTCTGGCTAGGGCAAACTGCGATAAAGGTACTGTAAGCGCAGTAGACACTAGCCTATCCACCCTTTGGTTTCCGTCTCCCAGGCCAACATCCCATCTGTGGCTTCTGATATGAATAACAGAATAGGGCTTAGTTCTATTTCTCAGGGCCCGCCTCAATTGAAGAAACAGTTCATACAACCGCCTGTTCTGAACCTCCTTAATGGTAGCATCCTCAATTCTCGACACAACTCCTACCACATAAAGCGAATCAGATACCACATTTAGAGGCTCATCTATGTGAGCCACTGCCCACACAACAGCTAAAAGTTCCAAGGTTTGTAAACTGTCCTCGGGCACCGCTTCCAATATCTGTTGATGCCACTCTTTTTCCTTCTTCCAAACTACGGCCGCTTTGCGACTCTTTTTTCCTGCATCAGTGAAGGCCATTATGGCATTGGGAATCGGCTTTTCTTCCCTCAAGGGTCTGCTGATGCAACTCCATTCTCCAATCCACTGCAACACCTTAGGAGCAAGTGGTCCTGTCTCTATTTGAGCTCCCGAGGCCAGCAAGGCTTCTGCCAGCTCATTTGAATTTAAGAGGTACCAGTCCAGTGTAGCCTTTTCCATGGGCAAACAAATCATTGCTGGTTCAAGTCCATTAATCTCCAGTATGCGCATACGCCCCTTCTTGATTAGTGCTGCCAAATTTTCAATTTTTGTGGTTATTGTTTTTCGTTTCTGAAGAGGCGGTGAAATCCATTCTAGTACTCTCTCCCCCGTTTTCTTTTGATGCTGAGTAATTGCGCCTAACAGATGTCTGCTAGCAGTCCAGATAGTAAAATTCAAGGGCAGCTCAGGGTCCATGCGTGATACAAAACCTTTCAAAATACAGTCCATAATATGTTGCAAAGTGTCCTGTTGGCTTTTAGTAAGAGTTACGGGGGTGCAGGGGTCAGTACCCTTCAACAAAGGAAGCAAGTCCTCCAATAAGTTGTTAGGAATGCCTGTAACAGGTTTCAACCATTGGAGGTCACCCACGAGCTTTTGAGCCTCATGTAAGGTGGAGATCTTTGTAGCAACTGTCAATTTCTGCGGTGTAATCCTCTGATCAGTAATTGTCCATCCCAGATACTTCCAAGGTGCGGTTTTTTGTATTTTTTCAGGGGCGATAATAAGGGAAAATTCTGCTAATGTCCTTCTAATATCCTCCACTTGTGCATCTGCAAACGGCGTCTCCTGAGCAAATAGAATATCATCCATATAGTGGTAGATGATGGTTCCAGGCATCTTTCGCCTCAGCGGTTGTAGTGCAGTGTCCACATAAAGTTGACATATAGTGGGTGAATTACGCATGCCTTGCGGCAAGACAGTCCATTCAAATCTCTTATCTGGTTCCCCTCGGTTGATTGCTGGCAAGGTAAAGGCAAACCTTTTAGTGTCCTTTGGGTGCAAAGCAATTGTAAAAAAGCAATCCTTTAAATCAATGACAAGAATGGGCCAATTTTCTGGAAGCATAGAGGGGTTAGGGAGCCCTGGTTGAAGTGCTCCCATGGGCTCCATTTGATTATTGACAGCTCTTAGATCATGTATCAACCTATATTTCCCAGATTTCTTTTTCACCACGAAAATTGGAGTGTTCCAGGGGCTAACAGAAAGCTTTAAATGTCCTTGTTCATATTGTTCCTGAACTAATTGATGAGCTTGTTGGAGACTTTCCCGTTTTAACGGCCATTGCTTAACCATTACAGGATCCTCAGTGGTCCAAGTAAGTGGTAGTGGGAAAGTCCAAGCAATGGCAGCTATCCTAAAGGGTGTTCATTGGTAAGAACAAGACCCAATTGAGACAAAACGTCCCGGCCAATCAAACATGATACCGTGGGAGGAAGCAGAGCAATAGAAAATGATGTTGTAGCCTGTCTATTTCCACCCTAAGCACAGGTGTACGGCTCGCCAGTGTCATTCCACCAACCCCTGTCACTGTGGTAGTAGAGGGCTGCACTGGCCAGTGTGGAGGCCACTCCCCAGGTGTAATAATGGAGGTATCCGCACCTGTATCCAACAGTCCCGTCAGAGTAATACTCTGATCCTGAAAATACAGCCGACATGGTTTCTTTGGGCGATTTGACAAATCAATCGTGAGCAGGGTTAATCCTCCAGTCGAGCCAAAGCCTCCCTGTTCTCTGGGTTCCTGCTTTAAGGGAGGCACTCCCCTTGTCATCTGTGGGAGTGGTATTAATTGAGCCAATCGTTGCCCCTTGGATATTTTTACGGGAGAATAGGGGGTATAAACCACAATCATAATTTCCCCTGTATAGTCCAAATTAATTACACCTGGTATCACAAATAATCCAGATATTCTTGCAGATGATCGGCCCAAAAGTAATCCACCAATTGATTGTCCATTTATTAAAATAGGTCCAAACAGTCCCGTGGGAATTTCCTGTGGTTGATTAGTCGTGTTGGTGACGTCTACTGAGGCTGCCACGTCCAGGCCGAGGCTCCCCCAGGTGGCTGGTTGTAGTTGTTGCTGGTGGGTCCTGTCGACACTGCAGCTGCAACTTGTGTCCCCGCGCGGCCGCTGCTCGCGCTGCTCTTTGAGTTTCCCGACCTCCGGCGACAAACATTGGTGTTGTGTGTGTTATATTGGCAGTTTCCACACCAAATTCCCGTTGCCATACACTCGCGGCGAATATGTCCAAAGGCTCCGCAGCGAAAGCATTTCACACGGCCATCGTGGGTAGTGCAAGGGCAGGGGCTGACCGCAGCTGCCGCTTGGAGGGGTGCAAGAGCTGCTAGGACCTGCGTCTGTGCGGCTTTTGACTGCTCCTGTAATGCTTTTGCCTGTACTTGTAGCCCTTCCCCTATCTTTTGCAAGGCACTCACTAAAAAGACCTGAGACCCTGATGGGAGGGAAGCAGCCTTTTCTAACAAATCTGGTACCGTCCAATCCCCAGGCATAGTGTTAATAAGGTTTCGAGTTGACGAATTACCATTCTGTAACACACACTGTTTCAATAAGGCCCCTTGCATGTATTCGGGTACACTAGCCTTCGATACAGCTTCCATTACCTTATCCACAAAAGTTCCTAATGCTTCCTCCCGTCCTTGTTTTATCCCCATATAAATAGGCGTACCTCCTGGAGTCTTAACCTTATCCATAGCCCTTAGTGCCACAGCCATTACTTCTCGGCATTTGTCCGGTCCTAACAGCGCCTGTGCCTCTGTTCGTGTGAACGCCCCTAGACCCATTAGCTCGTCAATAGTTATCCCTTGCAACGGATCTCCCGGACCTCGTGGAACCGCAACAGACATCATAGCCTCCTGCTGCCAATGAGCATTAAACAACAACAACTGATGGGGGGTATAAATCAATCTGGCTATGCCCCTAATGTCAGAAGGGAGCATCACATGCGCATTAAACAGATAATCAATCATTTGCTTAACCGGTTCACTAGTAACTCCATAACTCCTGACCGTAGCACGCAACTGAGCTAAAATCTTCCAATCCAGCGAGGTAATAGCCGCTTGTAACCCTCCCATAGCATTGGGAGTATAAACAACTGGAAATGCTAGGTTCTCGTTTGCTGCCTTCACCAGATCACTATCTCCGTCCTCTATTCCCTGTTTAGCCAGCATAGCCCACAGCTCACGCCTCTGCCTAGCCATAGCCTCCGCAAAGTCAGACCCAGCCCCCGAGACAGATTCAGGGCTCTCAAGGCGGACAGCCGTTTGTGGGGGGGGCTGACAAGAAACAGACCCTTCAGGTTTATTAGCCGTGTCATTCGACTCCTCACAGGGGGGTGCAGATGGGACTGAAGCTGGCAAATTAACAGTCGTAAAAACAGGGGGGTTGGGAGCACTAGCATTCCAAGGCAAAACGCAATCCTGATTTCGTTTCTGTGCAGCTTGTACTTCTCTAGCCGCCCTCTGTTCTGCCTGACTCATCAACAACTCATTTTGCACTACTTTCCACAATTTACTTATCTTTTTAGCAGGTTTATCATCATCTAATACTAATTCCCAGAGTTTATCTCCAAAGCGTCCCCACTCCCCCGGATCATGAACAGTGTGAGGATTAGTAAAAAACCCATAAGAAGTGGCATACTGCAGGAGGGAGGGGAGTTCTTTGTCTAAATCTATTCCCTTAATCTGCCTTTTTCTCAAAAAGGCTGTGAATAAATCATATGCCGCTTGCCTGTCCATACTTACGTCAGCGCTGTTGCAGCCTCTCCAAGCTTCGGCGGCACGTATCGGCCGAGCCCACCGCTGTGGCCACTCGGGACGCGGAGCCCCCTTTTTTAATGCTCTTTCATCGTCCTTCTTGCTGCCGAGAAGAACCCGAACCCAACGCAGCCTCCAACCGTGGTAGCGCGTCCTCCCCCGTATTCTTTGGAGGTTGTCGAGGTCACCATTTGTTGGAAATGAGGCCGCGGGAGACAAGTCTCATGCTATCATGATCAACAAGTCTCAGTTTATTGCTTCCAAAGTTATCATTCTTATACAGACAATAATTAGCTCATGCATATTGCAAAACTACAGCTCATCATTGGTTGCTTTCTATGACGCACATAGCTTTTGTGTTTGGCGTTGCAGTTGCAAATTTCTTCGCTTTATGTATCTTTCTACATACCATGTATTTTCAGCATCCCTGTTGCATCCGTTCTCACGGGTAATGTATACTTGCCATCAGTCACGTAGCTGCTAGCTGCACTTTATCGTGGCCTTTGCTACGCAGCCATTCCTTTGAGAAACTCTCCACACCAGTGTATCCCGGTGTATCATCCCGGTGTCCCAGTCCATCCCAGCCTGTCCCAGTCCATCCCGGTCCCTTCCCAGCAGCCGCCGCCCTTTCCCGGATCCTGCCCCTCCCGGCCCCGGAGCTGCCGCCGGACGCCCCCCAAGATGCTGCCGGGGCTCGGAGGCTTCGTCTTGGGCTCCGTCTGCCGGGGCTGGGGCTCGGCCTCCACTGCGGGAGAAGGTCAGGGGGGTCCTCGGGGCCCGTGTTCCCCCTCAGAGTGCCTGTGACCCCTTGTCTGTGTGCAAATTTAAAAAAAAAAAATAAAATAAAACCTAACTGTAGACTATCAGACCTTAAATAAAGTAACTCCAGCACTGAATGCTGCTGTTCCAGACATGGTAAAACTCCAATAGAAGCTCAAGTCCAAAACAGCAAAGTAGTATGCCACTATTAACATTGCCAATGCATTTTTCTCCATTCCTCTGGCAGCAAAATGCAGGCCTCAGTTTGCCTTCATGTAAAGGGGTGTGCAGTACACTTAAAACCAACTGCCCCAAAACTAAAAGCACAGTCCTACCATCTACCAGAAATTGATCCAAACTACACTAAAAAAATAAAACTCCAAAACATCTGCAGTACATCAATAATATCATTATATAAGAAAACACTACAGCAAAATATTTGAAAAAAAATCATCCAGATTCTCCTAAATACTAGTTTTGCTATAAAAAAAAACCCAATATTACAAAACCTGCTCAAAAAATCCAGTTTCTAAAAATTCAGTAAAAAAATAGACACCGTCAACTTCCCGCTAATGTCGTCAATAAAATCACAGCAATGTCTCCACCAACCAGCAAAAACCACCACAAGCTTTCCTAAGAACCATAAGCTTTTAAAAAATACACATTCCTAAAGATAACCAAATTAGTAAACCTTCTCTACCTGGTTACCCACAAAAAAACCTACTTTCCAATAAAACCCTTAACAGCAACACACCTTTGCCCAAAGCAAACAAAAAATTGCTCACACCACAGCCCTTAGCCCAATCAAAACAAACCCAAATGTAAAAAACATACTCTACTCCACAGCCAGGAGCCAGAGTCTGCCCTAAGACCTTGAACAAAAAATGCCTGGGGAGGCTCAAAGCCAGCCACTAAAATTCTGAAGTCAAAACTACAAAAAGTCTAAAACCAACCACACTCCAACAGGGAGGGAAATTTTAGCAGCCTATAAAAACATCCAAACTGCTTCAAAAATAATAAACACTAAAGCACAATTCCTCCTAGCACCCCAACTACCAGTGCTAAAGTAAATATTTAAAGCAAAAGTTCCATCTACCCACCATACCACCAATGCCACATAAAGTAAATAAATTACTGTCATCACAGAGTGTAGTTTTTAAATAAAAAACCAAATCACAGTGAAATTTTAAAAATAATTACAAATTAACCTAAAAGTAAAAACTTTAGTCTCATAAATTAAAAAAAGCAAATTCAAATAACACGTACTAAAAAAATCCTCTGTATAACCAACTATCAGCAAAAAACCCACACTATGCTCTTTTTAATGACAATTCCTGTTGCACCATAAAAATAGACCAGAAGTAATAAACAGTCATATAAAATCCCACACAACAAATTGCAGAAAGCTACTAAAAAAAAATCAAGCCAGCTTACTATACTCAAAGCTGTTCAATTAATCCTAAACACTGCTAAAAAAAATAGCCAAAACTCTACCTCTACACTAATTCAGAAATAGTAGCTAAAACTCTATTATAATAATTTAAAAAAAAAAAACCTAACTAGAAACATAAAAAAATAATCCAAGCTGCTAAAAATTAAAAAACATTGCTAGCATAATTAAAAACTATTTTAAAAGTCCACCATATAAATACCCATATCCCCAAAAATAAAACTAATAAAAAGCACCAAAGCAATAAACAAATAAATCAAACTACAGAAATAAAAGTATCAAAAACCAAATTAAATTAGCAACACAAAAACAGTTATTCCTAACTCAATAAGTTCATGATGCCTCAAGGCATCAAATCAAAAAAACCTCCTCTAAATAAACACAAAACAAAAAATAAATCTAACCATAAACAGTATTTCTCAAGTTATCCAGTAACTATAACACATGTACTACGAATCAAACAAGCCAAGCAAATAAAGCCCCTGTAGTATAGTAAACAATAATCCAAATGTAAGTATAAAAAACCCTAGCAAATTTATTACATTACACTGCCCCAAACACACCAAAATAAACACTGTGTACTCACAATATAAAAAACCACAGCAAAATAACTAAAAACCTTTCCAGTACCTCATGCTACAGCCCGTAACACCATTCTAAGCCTTAAAAAACCAAATTCTTTAAAAACATAATACCCCTAAAAAATTAAATCAAACAATAAAACTCATTTCAAAAATAGCCTTATCAACACCTGGCTAGGGAACATAACATTAAATAAATATACCATATCCCCAAACATACACCAGCTGCCGGGAAAGGAAAAAAAGTACAATAAATGGTTAAAAACCACCTTAAAAACATTAAATAAAAATAATATTAAAAATTAAAAGCAACACCTAACAAAAACCACCTAATGAAATAACATCCAAAGTTCCAGGAACAAAACAAACCCTGCCCAGTCTGTACTCCTGCATACAGTAAATAAAATCCCTGTAATACATACAAAAAAAATTATTTAAAAAACAATTTAAATCAATTCTGCCTCAATTACATTTAAACCTATCTGTAAAATTGTCTTTACTCAAAACCCAAATTATACATAATAAATAATGTAAAAAAAAATAAAACAACACAGTGTACCTCAAAAAAATCAGATTGTTAAATAAAAACCATTTGTAAATAACACTTTTTATTAAATGGCACTACCATTATCTGTATATAATTTTATATTGTTTTTATATAGATATGTGCATATATAATGTATGTGTCTATAAAGTAAAAATTCAAATACTTTTAGTAAGATAACAATATAATAAAAAAGAGTAGGAGGTACTAAAATGACTATAACACTTGGATCCCCAATCATCTGTTCTGTATGTGCTATGTGTTCTGTACCTTTAAAACTAATTCAAAAAGTAAAACAAACGAACAAAAAAAGAAATGGGCAGTTTATTTTCAAAAAGTGTTCACTCCTCCGCATTCTTATAGTTTTCCTCAAACATATGTAGTTTCTTCAAATGCACAAACAACAGAAAAAAAAATTATTTCTTTTTAATTAATCTAGCTAAATAAAACAAAAAAAAACCCTTCCCCATATATTGTTTTTTTTTCATTGTTTGTGAAACTATGTAAATCTACTCTAAACTAAAAGACCAATAAAACCACCAAAATCCTACACCTGAAGCCCACTCTCAGTTTTGCAATCTCTCTTCAAAATAGCAAAAAATTTTATTATTTCATTTCATAATGTTTATAATTTATGCTTGTAAACATTTGAATAGTTTTCTCCACTTTTCTCCCCAAAAAATTTATTTCCAGACAAAATAAAAAACAAAAAAAATTAAAGCTTACTCTCCAAAAATATCCCATTCAAAAATTTCCTCCCAAATTCACCCTAAACCAAAACAGGCACAAACAACAACATTTATTTGTAGAGAGATTAAAATTAAAAACACAGAAAAAACTCCAGAACCAGACCAACAAGAAGTATCAAAGATGACTTTTATTACAAGTGATTTGCAGAAATTGGCCAGCAGTTTAATGTTTCCGTAACCATCCAGTGATCAGTGTCCACACTGCAGCCTTGAGCTCCTGGTTCCTCAGGCTGTAGATGAGCGGGTTCAGGGCTGGAGGCACCACCGAGTACAGAACTGACAGGGCCACATCCAGGGATGGGGAGGAGATGGAGGGGGGCTTCAGGTGAGCAAACACTGCAGTGCTGAGGAACAGGGAGACCACGGCCAGGTGAGGGAGGCAGGTGGAAAAGGCTTTGTGCCGTCCCTGCTCAGAGGGGATCCTCAGCACAGCCCTGAAGATTTGCACATAGGAGAAAACAATGAACACAAAACAGCCAAATACCAAAGAGACACTAAAATTAAGAAGGCCAAGTTCCCTGAGGTATGATTTGGAGCAGGAGAGCTTGAGGATGTGTGGGATTTCACAGAAGAACTGGCCCAAGGGCATTGCCATGGCACAGGGGCAGGGAAAATGTATTGGCTGTGTGCATGAGAGCATTGAGAAAGGCACTGGCCCAGGCAGCTGCTGCCATGTGGGCACAAGCTCTGCTGCCCAGGAGGGTCCCGTAGTGCAGGGGTTTGCAGATGGACACGTAGCGGTCGTAGCACATGATGGTCAGGAGATAAAACTCTGCTGAGATGAAGAAGGAAAAGAAAAAGAGCTGTGCAGCACATCCTGCATAGGAGATGTCCCTGGTGTCCCAGAGGGAATTGTGCATGGCTTTGGGGACAGTGGTGAGGATGGAGCCCAGGTCGCTGAGGGCCAGGTTGAGCAGGAAGAAGAACATGGGGCTGTGCAGGTGGTGGCCGCAGGCCACGGCAGCGATGACGAGGCCGTTGCCCAGGAGGGCAGCCAGGGAGATGCCCAGGAAGAGGCAGAAGTGCAGGAGCTGCAGCTGCCGCCTGTCTGCCAGTGCCAGCAGGAGGAAGTGGCTGATGGAGCTGCTGTTGGACATTTGCAGTGTCTTGGCATGGGGATCTGTAAAAACAGTAATCATGGAATAGTTCAGTTTGGAGAGGACTTTCAATATCCCAGCACAGCTTGGTGGCACTTTCCCCCCACTGCCTGCCCAGGGCTCTGCTGCCTGGAGCTGTCCCTGCCTGCAGCTGCTTCCCTGTGCCCAGGGCTGGGCCCTGCCAGTGCTGCCAGAGCCCAGCCCAGCCCTGGGGGCTCAGCTCTGCCCTGCAGACCCCTCCCAGCTCAGGCACTGCCCAGGGGCAGCTCTGGCTCTGCAGGCTCTGATGGCAACGTCACAGCAACCCTGAAGGAGGCTGGAAAAAGACACAGGTTCAGCTTGAAACGGACTCTCTGCTGATCTCTGTCACTGCCTGGCTTAATAAGGTCTAGAAAAGAATTCTTTGTTTTTTCTAACCCTAAACTGAGAGAAGAATATCTATGTGCAATTTCCAATCCAGGCAAATCTATATTATTAGATTAAAAAAGTAGGATTTTCTCTTTTATTTAGCCCCAACCTTGCTGTGCTCTATGGTAATCTACTTGGATAATGTTCTGCAGTTAAATATCATGCTGGGAGCAGTCCTGAACAATGCAGCATCCTCACCACACAAGGAGAACACTTCCAAGCCTTACCAGCTGTCTCCTTCCACCCAGATCTTGTCCCCCAGTGCTGGGAGCAGCCCCCAGGGCTGGCTGAGAGCTGTCCCTGGCAGGCAGCAGAGTCCCTGCCCCAGCACAGCGCCCTGGGCTGCAGGACCCTGCTCTGCAGGACAGCCCTGGGCACCCCTGGCTGCTCCACACAAGACACAATCAGAGAATGTACTCACAGAGTCTGTAGGCATTGGCATGTTCCAGCTGTAGGAGATCACTGCAGGAGCTGCAGCTGCATTGTCCTGCAGCCAGAGGTTCCTGTGCCAAGGGCTGGGAGTGATTCTCCCGCAGTCACTTCTCAGCCCCTTCCCAGCCCTGAGTGATTGAAGCTCTCTGTGCCTGTGTGCTGTGCCCGGGCTGGCTGCAGGCAGTGCCCCAGCCCTGCTGGGCTGGGAGAAGAGCTGCTCAGCAAGAGAAATGTGTTTTTAAGCTCTTCTTGGTTGCCAGGAGCTGCCTCTGTGCCAGGAGCCCAGCCCAGCTCAGCAGCACAGACACAGCACAAGGACTTTAATGAGCCTCTCGGGGCTTGTGCTGAGGCCCTGAACATCAGTCCCTCAGAGGGAGATGAAGAAACCTCTCAAGAGCTCCAAGTCAGAATCCAACTCCAAAGTTTCCTGAAGTTTTAATGGGTCCCACTGAGGGACAGGACAGAGAAAGTGTCCCCAGGCCCCAGGCAGAGCAGAGAACTGCAGGCAGTGATGACAGGTGGGGACAAAGAGAAGCCAAGTCCTGGTGTCCTGGGGCACAGCAGCCTCTGTGCCACCAAGGGCTGTGAGGAGACACCTTGTCCTGAGGCCCTGGGGCCTCCTGGCACAGCCCCAGCAAGGCTGGGCACTGTCAGCCCCTTGTCCTGCCCTCAGCATCCCCCTCCCATGCCAGTGGCCTCAAGGATGTGCTGGAAGGAGTCCCTGGGGAGCCTTGGTCAGGAATGGCCCTGGGGGGTTCCTTAATGCTCTCAGGAACTTCAGGTTTTTCAAAGGACTTTTGCTTTTACTTTAGCCTTGGAAGTCTCTGAGTGGTCTCTGCAATCCTTGTCTGCAATTATCTGCTTTAATTAGTCCCTTGAGAGGCTTTGTCAGTAACAACACTCAGTGGGGCTCATTTATGCTTCAAGGTACTTCAGTTATTTTATAGGAACTTGGTGTTTCCTCTTTAAGAGTGACTCTATGAGAGGTTTGTGAAATCATGGCCCCATGATTATTATCTACTTTAACAAGTCCCTTGGGATTCCTAGTCAGTAAAAATACTCTGTGTGTCTCATTAAATACTTCAGGACTGACCGAAGTACTAAAGAACTTTTTTTTGACACTGAGTGTAATAGGTTCATGCAGTCATGGCTTCCAATTATCTGCTTTAATGAGTCCCCTGAGATTCTCAGCCAGTAACAACACTCAGTGGGTCTCATTAATGCTTCAAGATACTCAAGATTTTAAATGTACTTTGGAATTTCCTTCCCACACTGAGTCTCTGTGAGGTTTTTGTGCAATCCTGGACTCCAGTTCTCTCCTCCAAGGACTCCATGAGGGGCCTGTGTTTGGGGATGGTCCAATTAATACTTCCAGACATTTTGAGTGTTTCTCTGACTTGGACTCCTGGAAAGGTTTGTGCAATCTCCTCCCAGGCCCTGAGCTTCCAGCGCTCAGCTCCAAATGCACCACAGGGGCTCATTAGGATAAGGCAAGTCCTGACAAACCATGGCTGTGCCTTGATTTCCCTCTGGTCTGGTGCAGTTCATTAGGAAATTTGTTTCGTAGACTTATGGAGAAATACTTGAAAGGGCTTCTAAGAAATCCACATTCCTATTTTCAGTGATGTGTTATTTTTCTGTTTTCATTACAGAAGAGGTGATTGCAGAGTCCTTCCCAAGGTAGTCTGGAATGGTCAGAGAAGCTGTGCCTTGAGGTCTGACCTGGTGTAGACCACCCTGCTCCAAATCCCCCAACCCCATCCTGTCTCTCCTCACTCACCTGGGACCTGCTTTACTTGCAGAACTAGCTGCACTCAGGCAAAGACGGGTTTTATCCTTTTTTAGCAATCTTAAACTCCTAAGTTTCAGATAATCTGTTCAAGTGTGTGCCAAGGCCAAGGGGCCACCATGGAGGTTCCTCTTCCCCAAGGCAGAACCATGCAAGGAATGATTTAGACACACAGGAAGTTCTGCAATGAACACAAATCCAGAGTTGGCTGAAGGCAGAATTAGACCAGCTCCTGAAGGACAGACAAGCTTTGAACTCCTTGCAGCTCCAAGCTGCAGGTGGGTTGTTGGGAGGTGTGTGAGTGAGGCCAGAGTGAGGGCAAGGGAAATGCAGAGAGCCCTGGAAGTGCTTCTGTGCAGACAGGCTGTGGGGAAGGGCACTGCAGGCCTGGGCTGGGCCAGGAGTGAGGCTGGATCATCATGCCAAGCTGCCCTGGGCCATGGCAAGGGGCTGTGGCCATGGCCAGTGGCCTGAGCCCACTGCCTGGGCCCCTTGCTCAGGGCTGGTGTCAGTGGCCAGAGGCAGAGGGGATCCCTTGCTGGGGGCTGTGCCATGGCCACCTGCCCTGTGCCGCGCTGGCTGCTCAGGCGCCGCGGAACCAGCAGCAAACGCCACTGCCAGGGCCAAAGGCAGCTCAGGCAGACAGAAAGGGGCAGTTTCTGCCTGAAATGTCCTGAAATTACCTGAGATGGGATCAAATACAATGACGGGGCCATGGCCAGACTCTCATGTTCTTCAATCCCACCTCACATCATTGCCAGGGCAGGGACAGGGACAGGTGACGTCCCAGCGTGGATCACAGTGAATGTGGGTCACCAGGGCTCCTCCCAATGTGGGTCCTCTGATGGGGGATGAGGTTGAAGATGCACATAAAGCTCTTCCCACAGTCGGGGCACTCGCAGGGCTTCCCTTACAGGTGCCTCCTTTGGTGTCTGGTCAAGTGGGAGCTGTGAGTGAAGCTCTTCCCACACTGGGGACACTCGTAGGGCCTCTCCCCAGTGTGGATGTGCCGGTGTCTGACGAGGTTGTTGTGCTTGAAGCCCTTCCTGCAGTCGGGGCAGTGGAAGGGCCTCTCCTCTGTGTGAATGCGCTGGTGCAGGAGGAGTGCTGGCATGTGACTGGGATCATACTGGAGCTTACTGGGCTCATGCTGGTGTTGCAAGAGAGCAAGTGAGATCACACTTTGGGCTACTGGGAGCAACAGAGAAACTGGGATCATGCTGTGAGAAAATTGGAGGAAACTGGGAATGACTGGATGCATGCTGGAGGCAACTGGGATATACTGGGCGTGACCTGGATCATACTGGCATAACTTAGGAGCACCTTACTGGGATCACTGGGAGTGTCTGGGAATGACTACAAACATGCTGAGGGCAACTGGGATATACTGGGAGTGTCTGTAACCATACTGGGGATGACTGGGAACACACTGGAAACAATGGGGACCATGCTGGGAAGAACTGGGACCCCATGCTGGGGTAAACTGGGAGCGAGTGGGAGTTACTGGATCTACACTGGGGCAACTGGACATGACTGGGACCATGCTGGGAGGAACAGGGAGCAACTGAATCCATGCTGGGGAACTGGAATCCTACTGGGATCAACTGTGGGAGGGCTGGTCCCACTCTGAGGGAGACTGGAATCATACTGGACCATACTGGCAGCAACTGGGACTGCACTGAGGGTGACTGGGAGTGACTGGAGCAACTGGGATTAGGCTCGGACAAAACTGAGAACAACTGGGAGTGACTGGGAACATGCTGGGAGCAACTGGGATACAATGGAAAAGACTGAAACCATAGTGGGAGTAAATGGGGGCTATTGGAAACAGGCTGGGTGATAATGGGAGCTGCTGTGCCCATGCTGGGGTCACACTGGCATCCTACTGAAACCAGACTGGGATTATACTGGGAGTTAGTAGAATAGTACTGGGAATATCTGAGAGTGACTGGGATCTTACTGGAACCAGACTGGGATTCACAAGAAGGGTGCTGGCTGTGACTGGAGCCATGATGGGGATGACTGGATCCTACTGGGATCATCCTTGGAGCCACTGGGATTACAGCAGGTGTGAATGGATCCTGACTGGGGCTTACTGGGAGCTACTGGGCCCATGTTGGGAGGAAAATGTGGACACCTTGGGAGCAACTGGGAGGTCCTGGAACCATGCTGAGGGGACTGAGACCACAACTGGGGAAACTGGATTCATACTGGGAGAAACTGGGACTGTACTTTGGGCAACTGATAGAAATTGGGAACATGCTGGAGGCAACTGGGAGTAACTGGGAAAGACTGGGATCATTCTGAGGTATCCAGAACCTATAC
The DNA here is from genome assembly GCA_014839755.1 of Sylvia borin. Lineage (NCBI taxonomy): Eukaryota > Metazoa > Chordata > Aves > Passeriformes > Sylviidae > Sylvia > Sylvia borin. The sequence goes on from JACEWE010000045.1 coordinate 307,912, forward strand.
TGAGGTAACTGGGATATACTGGGAGTGTCTGTAACCATACTGGGGGGACTGGAATCCCACTGGGAACAGCTGGGACCATGCTTGGGACAACTGGGTGTGACTGGGACCATGCTGAGAGGGACTGGGACTATTCTAGGGACAACTGGGATCATACTGGGAGGAACTGAGAACAAGCTGCAACTATTCTGGCAGCAACTGGAATCATACTGGGATCACAGTGAGAGCAGCTGGATCCATGCTGGGTGGGACTGGGATCACACTGAGGGTGACTGGACTCATACTGGCATTGACTGAGAATGGTTGTGAATTATTGGAATCACACTGTCACAAACTGGGAAAAACTGGGAATGACTGGGAACGTTCTAGGTGTCACTGGGATATACTGGGAGAGACTGGAAGTCACAGGGATCCTACTGGAGGCTACTGGGGGCATCTTGGCATTGACAGGGAGACACTAGGATCACACTGGGGGCGACTGGCATCATACTGGGATTACAGTGGGTGTGAATGGACACTGCCTGTGGGTTACTGGGAGCTACCAGAGCCGTGCTGAGAGCCTACTGGAGATACACTGGGAGCAACTGGGAATGACAGGATGCATACTGGTGACAACTGGGATGTACTGGCAGTGACTGGGATAAAACTGGGGGCAACTGAACCTTGCTGAGGGAACTGGGAGTGCCTGGCAATGACTACAAGGGCAACTGGGATATACTGGGAGTGATCTGAGGCCATGCAGGTGGTGACTGGGACCACACTGGGAGCCACTGGAGGTAAGTGTGAGTGACTGGGGTCCTGCTGAGAGAGACTGGGAGAATACTAAGGGCAACTGGGAATGCACTGGTTGAAAGTGGAAGCAACTGGGACCCTGCTGGTGGCAAATTACATCATAATGGGCAATGACTGGGAGTGACTTGTTGCCTCAAGTTTGCCTGATTTTCACTGTTTGCATTTTGTTCTTGCAGCTTCAAGTAAACTATGTATATGACTAGAATTGTTTACATTCTTCCTCTCTAGGAGGAAAATGATGATTGATGGTGATGTTCACCAACGAGGTCGAAGAGGTGGCTACCTGTGTAGCCAATCCTGGCCTGTCTGTAAATTTGTATATAATATGGAGTCAGAAAAATAAAGTAGAAGCTTTCCTGCTTGACCTCCTGCTGGCCTGCTTCGTGCTTTCATGCTCCTAACAGCAGCCGCACTTGTGACCCTCCGTCACAATGGCACATGAGGTACCACCCAAATTCCACCATCTTGTCCCCATTTACCTCTATTCTATTAACTCTAAAACTACTGAATTTTGTGTTTTCTACTGTACTAAACTACTGTTTTCACGTCTTGGTGGTTTGTAATTCCTTTCTCAGTGTTGGAAACCTCTCCCATGGACTAAAATCAAACCCGGTGTTTTCCTGGGCTCTGTGCCAATGTCTCCGAGTCCCCTGGACCGGCTACACACCCCCCTGTCCAGGGCTCAAATTCCCTTCCTCGAGTCCCAGACCATCCAAGGGGATGTCCTGGACTCCAACATCTCCCCCTCCTGTTTGCACCAAAAAGATCTCTTTGGCAGCTTTGTCCATGTGCCGCCACATGCACTGAAACAGACACGGCATGATCGTGAGAAGAATTACAAACCCCAACAGGATGCATAAACCTGTTTCTAAAATTTCCTTCCACAATGGTGAAAGGTCAAAAAAATTGAACATGCCATCCAGCTATGACCCAGTTACCTCTCCAAGTTTGTTTACACTCTCTCGCAATTGCTTGAGGTTTTCATGAATTGATCTAGAATGATCTGACAAGTTCATGCAGCACATTCCTTCAAACTCTTTACACCCTTGCCCATGTGACAGCAAAAGATAATCGATTGCTGCCCTGTTTTGGACAGTTGCTCATCTTACACTGTCAATGTCCATTAACATATCACTCAGTGTAAGAGAAATGGCTCGGGCTTGTTTGCTCAGCCAGCAAGCCATGTGGTCCAATTCTGTCAAGGCTTCTCCTGATGCTGCCTGGGGTGAAAAAATTGCAACCACAATCCTTTGCGCCTTTGTCCAGGTGTGAACATTGTCATCACATTTGGAACCGTATTGTTGGATGGATCTTTTCTCTTTATGTTCTTGCTCTCTCAACAATGTTATGTTAGATGTTAGCAATGAGAGTCTTCCAATGCTGCATGGACCGCCTTTGGCATTTGCAGGAACTGCGGACCAAACTCTGTGTCCACAGATGAAAAAGACTCCTCTTGGCAATTGCACTGGAACATGGTTGGATGGTCTGCTCATCATCTTAGTGTAGTTACACCAAGATGATGCATTTCTATAAATTGCATGATTGGGAGTGACGTCTATTGTTTTATTTCCCGCCACTCCTGGATAATTAAATTTCACACAAAACTTCATTCTGACTGATCCAAGAATTTCCAATTCCTGTGGTTCAAAAGGAGCCACAGGAAGGAAACTCATCCAAACATCCCATTTGTCCACTGGATTTGAAATGACCTTTAAGATCACTGGAGGGATGTTTTCTGGAAACAGCCATTTGTTGACTGGCAATCCCACTAAACATGTTGAAAAAGGCTTTCCTGGTCTTGAGTGAGTTAAACAAATGGTGTCCAGCCCTGATGCATTGGCCAGAGTTTCCCAAACATTTTCCTTTGGCTGAGCCATGGGCCAAACTGCCGCATTGCTCAAAGCAATCATTGAGAGAATGAGGCACACGTGTGTCACCAAAGGCCTCTTTCTCTTGTGAACCATTGAAATGCACCACCACCCAAGTCCCAAAGAAAACCCAAATCCCAAAGTCTCTTTTGCACGTAGAACAAGGGGACGTCCGCTGTCTTGACATCCGCTCACGTCTGCGTGCCTGCGTCTCTGTTTCCAATCTTGGGGTCCGCGTCTGCTTGCGCTTGGACTCGGTAGGGCTTCACGTTTTTCGCTGCCACCCATCTCGGTCCGACTCCTGTGGAGACACAAGCATAACCCTTGCCCCAAGTTACTAAATTGCCAAGACAAAAGGTTGAGCCATCAGATAGGTGGAAGGTAACCGAAGAAAGCGTCTGTGAAAATAACTGAAGAGAAGCTTTTGTTGATCTGAATGGAATGCCTTGTGAAGCAGTGATTTGAATCATGTTGTCATCTGTGTCGTGTGCTTGTTGTTGCAGTTGAGTTGCTGCATGATCCTCTAAAGTTGGCAACGGCTCCATTTGTTCTTGTTGGAATTGTTGCTTTGGAGAATAAATCTGTTTTTTATATGAAACTGGGAAAAATTATGCAATGTGGATGTTCCACCACTAGGTGGCGCTGCTGCTCCCATGGCTGGCTGCGGTAGTCGCCGTGGCTGCTGTAATTGTGCAGTCCCGCCACTAGGTGGCGCTGGCATTGCGACCACTGGACCCGGTCGATCGCTCGATATTCTGTCTGGGACCTCTTCAATCATTTCTGACAAAAGACGCTGTGTTTGTAACAAACTCTCCGTTTCTGGATCTCTGGGAGACACTGCAGTGATGTTTGGACGTGCACCCATGTGCCTGAACGAGCTAGCTGATTCTGAACCACCGAGTGACCGCCGTGTTGGTATTGAGGCGCCGCTCGTGGGCGGGGTCATAGTTTGTGGCGTCTGCTGTGAGGAGGCGGCCCCTTGGAGAAATTCTCCGCCCTGGCCACGCCCCATCAACACTTGCACCGCTCCCGCCTGCTGCGATCCTGCTGGCATCGTCCTGGCACCGCCCTGGGAGGCGTTCCCTCTCAACCCGCCCCCGGGGGCCGCCCTGTCTCGCTCGCCATCGGGGTTTAACCCGCCCGGAGCGAGACTGCGGCTTGGGACACATCCCACCCCCACTGCGCCTGCGCCAACGTGAGCCGCGGGCGCCTCTGGGGTTTGCAGTGCACGGCTCTGCGCATGCGTCTGCGCCGCCCTTCCTGGCTCTCTGCCCACACCTTGCGATGTGGACACAATTTGGTCCATTTCGCTTCCCGTGGCCTCCATCATCGCCCTGCGCCGAGCTACCGGCATCGGCTTTTCCTCCCCCTTTGTCCCGGTCTCGCGGTCCGCGAAATCCCGACGGTCGCCCACGAGTTGTTTTCCCCCGCGATCCGCGCCCCCCTGACATGGTGTGTTTTTCTGCTGCCCCTGTCACGTTCCGCGTCCGCGCCGTGTGATTGTTCCCGGCGCAATGGACTCGCATCGCTTTTGCGTCCTTGTGCCGCGGTGTTATCTCCCGCCGCCGGCGCGATTTGGGGTTGTTTTCCCTGCTCTGGTGTTTGGCTCACTCCCCCTCCCCCCTGTTGTGTCTGTCTTTGCTCGGGGGAAGGGATGGCGAAGCGATTTCGCGCGGTGTCTGGGGAGGGGTAATGGGACCTCCAGGTGGAATCCGATCTAAATCTTCCCGTTCCCCCCCCGGGGCAATTGTCCCATGTCCAGGGAACATGCTTCAAAAGAAAGCATGTCTTTATCCTGATCGCTGAGATGAAGTGCAACTTCTCTCTTTCCTGGGACTGGCAGTGGGAAATCAGGTTTCAGAATTTGAGGCTCCGAGATAAGCTCTTGTGATTTATGTGCCTCGTCTTGGAGAAGCTGCTGGCTCTCTCCTGTTGCTATAACCTGGGGAAGCGGCTGGCTATCCCCTTCTCCCACGTTCTCACTAGGAGATATGGGATCTGCCTGCTGCTGAGAAGCAGCTGGCTGCTGTTCAACCGAAGAAACATCGCTCTGTTCCTCCTGCGCAGTCCTCCGCTGCAGTAAAGAAGGAGGAACTGCCTTTTTATTACGTGAAATTGCCTCTAGCATGATTCTCCCTGCGGGCAATAGGTTTGCAGCCGTTTTATCCCATTTAGGTGCTCTGTGGTACAACTCCCTATTTGCCTCTTGCCAAAATGCCGGCTCAAATAGGACGTGGGCTTCACACTGTGGAAAGTTACACCGAACCCACAAAAGCAGAGCTTGAAGGTTCTTTTCAGAAAGACCTGCAGGATGTGCAGACAAAACCACCCGAAAAGTGGATAGGATCTTAAGTTGTTCCTGGGAGACTCCCACCCCCATGTGTTCTAAATTTGACCGGTCTCACCAAAACTGAAGAGCAGGGTGCAGATGTTCTCAAATCCGTCCCGGAGGTGTCCCGATCACCGACCAGCAGATCTCAGGGTGACGTGTCCAGGGCCCTTGGAGTTCGTCTGTCCGAGGCGAAGTTGAAATCAGCTGCTGTGGCCACAAATCTTCCCCTGTCTTCTCTGGATTTCTTCCTGGCTTTAGAGGGCTTTGTGCATTCACTGGAAAGCACCCAGTGAAGCCTGTTCGGTGAGGTGCCCACTCGGTGCCCACCCAGGGACGCCAGTTGTCCGGGGGGGTTTTCCTCACCCGAACTTTAGGTGGTTTAAAGTCCTTGGCCCCCTAAAAGCCCCGAGTCGCGCCCGTGTAAAAAAGCAGAGTCTTCAAGGTCTGTTTTTCAGTTTCTCGTGTTGTTTATTCTTTGATATCTCAGGATTTTTCTCTGCTCCCAGCAAAGGTCCGGACAGCAGCTGGGACACGAGGCGACTGCCCGCCTCAGGGGATGTCCCCTAACATTTATACAGATAACTACGTACTGGTTATTTACAATTTTGTGCCAATGCCCAGTGCCCACGCTAAAAGTGACATCCCTACCTTTGTCCAATCCACTCTAACTACTTTGTGCCATCACCACCCCAAAAGATGGAGGACGAGGAAGAAGGAGAAGTACATAAGGTACCACCCAAATTCCTCCATCTTGTCCCCATTTACTTCTATTCTATAAATTCTAAAACTACTGAATTCTATATTATCTACTGTACTAAACTACTATTTTCACATCCCGGTGGTTTGTAATTCCTCTTGCAATGTTGGAAGCTTTTCCCATGGATTAAAATCAAACCCGGTGTTTTCCTGGGCTCTGTGCCAAGGTCTCCGAGCCCCCCAGACCGGCTCCACACCCCCCTGTCCAGGGCCCAAATTCCCTTCCTCGGGTTCCAGGTCATCCAAGGGGATGTCCTGGACTCCAACACTCTGGACATGCTTCATTCTCTCCATGTCCTTCCTAAATTGAGGGGCCCAGAACTGGACACAGCACTCAAGGTGCTGCCCAACCAGTGCTGAGCACAAGGGAAGAATCACTGCCCTGCTCCTGCTGGCCACACTGTTCTTAATCCAGGCAAGGAGCCATTTGCCTTCTTGTCCACCTGGGCACACTGCTGGCTCATGTCCAGCCTGTTGTCCATCAGTTCCTTCAGGTCCCTTTCTGCCTGGCTGCTTTCCAGCCACTCTTTCCCCAGTCGGTAGCAGTGCAGGGGTTATTGTGGCCAAAGTGCAGGACCTGGCACTTGGCCTTGTTAAACCTCACATTGTTGGATTTGGGCCCTGGATCCAGCCTGTCCAGGGCACCCAGCAGAGCCCTCCTGCCCTCCAGCACATCCACACTCACACCCAGCTTGGTGTCATCTGGATTTGGTAATGATGGACTCGATTCCCTCACCCAGATCATCCATGAAGATATTAAACAGGACTGGGCCCAACACACACCCCTGGGGGACACCATCAGGGACTGGACACCAGCTGGATGCAGCACCATCCCCAGCACTCTCTGGGCCCAGCCTCCAGACAGTTCTTCATTCTCCCAGCCAAGAGGGAACCTGTCCAAGCTGTGGGCTGCAGCTTTTCCAGGGAATGCTGTGGCTCACACTGTCAAAGGCTTTGCTGAAGTCCAGGTAGACACATCCACAGCCGTTCTCACATCTACCACGTGGGTCACTTGGGTTTAAAAGGAGCTCATCTTGCTCAGGCAGGACCTGCCCCTCCTAAACCCACATTGGCTGGCTCTGATCCCTCGGCCATCCTGTAGGTGCCCTGTGATGGCACTCAAGGGGATCTGTTCCATTCCCTTGCCAGGCACCCAGGTCAGGCTGACAGGCCTGGACTTCCCCAGGTCCTCCTGCCAGCCCTTCCTGGGGATGGGCTCACATTGGCCCCTACAGTCCTCTGGGAGCTCCCTGCTGAGCCAGGACTGATGAGAAATGATGGAGAGCAGTTGGAGGAGCTCATCCCCAGTTCCCTCAACCCCCTGGGATGGATCCCATCTGATCCCATACACCTGTGAGCATCTGAATGTCTCAGGAGGCCACCAACTGCTTCCTCCTGTATTACAGGGGCTGTTCTGCTCCCTGTCCCCACCCACCAGCTCAGGAGGACATTTGTCCTGAGGACAACATGTTTTAATGTTAAAAATTGGGGTGAAGAAGGTGTTCAGTACCTCAGCCTTCTTCTCATCTCTAGTTACTGTATTCCCCCTGCATTCAATAAAGATTGGAGGTTTTCCTTGCCCCTCCTTTGGCATTAATACATTTACAAAATCATTTTATTAGCCTTCACAGAAGTGCCTATTAAGTTCTACTTGGATTTTCACATCCCTAATTTTCTTTCTCACGATATACAGACATCCTTAAACATTTCCTAGGCAGCCTTCCCCTCTTTCCAAAGGTGATGCACTTTCATTTTTGCCCTGAGTTTTTGCAAATGCTCCCTGCCCATCCAGGCCAGTCATTCTCCTTCCCAGCTCATCATTCAGCACACAGGCACAGCCCTGTGTTCCTGGACCCCTTTGTTGAAGGACTCCTTCCCTTAAAAAATCAGTATCGGATTCAGTAGTCTCCAAATCAACACCCTGAACAGGCCCAAGTCTTGCCTTCTGGAAGCCCAGTGTAGAAGTTTTGTTGATGTCCCCACATTGTTTAACTGAGTATTGAAAACTCAATTATTTCATGGTCACTGTAACCCAGATGGCCTCTGACCACCACATCCCCCAGCAGCCCTTCCCTGTTTGTGAACAGCAGGAGACAGAGATTTCTTGGAAGTGGCAAGAGCAGGAAATCTCCCCAAAGTGCAGCTTGGAAGTTTCAGCCTGGAGCTGAGCACAAAGAAAAGTCCCTTCCAGGGCAGAATTTTGGTGCAGGAGGTGTCCCAGCGTGAGGCTGGGCCATGGCCTGGCTCTGTGTGCCAGGAGCCGGCAGCGCTGGGTGCAGGGAGCCCAGGGAGGGCACAGCAATGCTGGGCTGACAAATGCTGGGGGGACAGCGAGATGGGCGTGTGCAGCCAGCCAGGGCACAGCAGCAGCACGCCCAGGGGGCACAGGCTGCAGGACACATGGCCAAGGGCTGGGCAGGGCTGGCAGGGCCACAGGCACCCAGGCCTTTGTCCCCTGGGCTCTGCCAGCGCCTCGGGAGGCCCCACTGAAGGAACTTTCCTTCCAGGGGCTGCACTTGGCTTCTGCCTGGCCCCTCCCTGAGCAGGCTGGCAGGGCTGGCAGCTTGATGCCATTTGTCCTTGCTGCCATCCCAGTGCCTCACAAACAGCCCCGAGCCCCCCGGGAGGGACAGGCCCTGCTGTCCCAGGCCTGGGCTCAGGGCTTGGCCTTTCTGCTCCCTCCAGCCAGCCCAGGCCTGGCTCAGCATTGCAGCTCCTGCTGCTGTGCCCCAAGCTGGCTCGGCCGCTGCTGGAAAGGGACTTGAGGTACCTCGATCCCCTTGAGTGGGCCATGGGAGAAAACAACAAACTTCTCAGGAGATTAGAAAACAGACTTCTAGTTGCAAACTTAACAGAATGAGGTATGTGGGAGACCTTAAAGCAACATGGAATTATCTTGAATCATTTCAGAAATCACTGACTGACCAAACTCTAACCTGTCCAACTTCCAGTTCTCCAGATTTTGAGAAGAGGCAGTCAGGAGACGAAAGGGAGAGAGAAATCCACAGTTGCTCTTGGATCCAGCACCATCTCAGCTTCTGGGAGCTCCAGGGCCATGGGATGTATCAGTGTCACAGCCGTGTCACAGCCTCACCTGCTCTGGTCCCTCTCCCAGGTGGGGTTTTCGGGGTGCCAGAGGCTTGGCAGCCACATTGGGGCTGGAGCAGAGGCTGCAGTGGCTGGGGCTGGGACTGCTCCACCTACACAGAACTTGCCCTGGCCCCAAAACAAGCCCTGGAGATGTCTGAGGCCATTCATCATTTCTCTGCTCTCCAGCAGTGAGGCAACGGACTCTGGCTGCAGCTCTGAGCTCGTGCCCAAGGTAAGCACCCCTGGCAATGGGGCTGCATGGAGCTGCTGTCAGGAAACCCCTCAAGACTGGGGAAGTGCCCCAAAAACATCTTAGAAACACGAGATATTCCAAAATCTCTTCAGCAACATAGAATATCCAAAAACTCACTCTGTAACAGGCTCCCCCTTTGTTCATCATCCCTAACTTGGGCTGTCTCATTCCAGACCCCACCCCACCTCCCCAGTCCCAACCCCAAACCATCCTACCCCTCCTGGACACCAAAACCCTCTTCCCAAGCTCTATTTCCCCCATTTCAAACCTCCCAATCCTTCTCCCACCCATCCCACCCCACCCCCATCTCACCCCTCCTGATTTGCATCCCAGTTTGCCCAATCCCCTTCAACCTGAGGATCTGTGTAACTTTGGAGTGGGATTGAGCAGTTTTCAGTGCCATTGAATACTTCTGAGGTGACAGATCAAACATTCTTGTCTCTTTAAGCACCAAGAAATGGAGACAATCACACCAAATACCCTGAAAACCCCCAAGTACTCCAACATATACCCATGAATCTCATATTCCTTAGTTAAAAACAAGACTTTAGATACCTGTTCTGAATTTATTGATTTTTACCCCAATTGTTTTCTGTTTTACCAGGATGAAAATGATTAAAAGAATATTCAGGACCACCAAACCAAAAGACCACCAGCCCAGTGTCTTCCCAATGCAGACCACTGGGAATGTGGGTCACAAGGTCTATGGCCAATGTGGGTTCTCTGAAGCAGGATGAAGTTGGAGCAGTGCAGGAAGCTCTTCCTGCACTTGGGGAACTCACAGGGCTTCCCTTACTGGTGCCTCAGTTGGTGTCTGTTAAAGTGAGCGCTCCTGGACAAGCTCTTCCCACAAGCAGGACAGTCGTTGGGCCATTTCCTGGTTTGGATGCTCTGGGAGTGGATCAAGTTGAAGCTCCTGCTGAAGATCATCCCACATTCTGCACACTTGTAGGGCCTCTCCCCAGTGTGGATGTGCTGGTGGCTGATCAGGTTGAAGTTGTGCCTGAAGCCCTTCCTGCAGTCGGGGCAGCGGAAGGGCCTCTCCTCTGTGTGGATCACTTCGTGCATGATCAGGTGGGACTTCCAGTTGAAGCCCTTCCCGCATTTCCCACACTTGTAGGTCCATTCCCTGGTGTGGCTCCTCTGGTGGTGAATCAGGCTGGAGCTCTGGATGAAGCTCATCCCACATTTCTCACACATATAGGGCTTCTCCCCAGTGTGGATGCGCTGGTGGCGAATCAGGTGGGAGCTCTGGGTGAAGCTCATCCCACATTCCTCACACATATAGGGCTTCTCCCCAGTGTGGATGCGCCGGTGGGTGACGAGGGTGGAGTTTTTCCTGAAACCCTTCCCGCAGTCGGGGCAGCGGAAGGGCCTCTCCTCTATATGAATGCGCTGATGTGAGAGGAGATGGGAGCTGGTCTGAAACTTCTTCCCACACTCGGGACACTCATAGGGCCTCTCCTCAGTGTGGATCCTCTGGTGGCTAATCAGTTGGGACATCTGCCTGAAGGTCTTCCCACATTCCAAGCACTTTTGGGGCTTCTCAACATCATGAAGCTGGTCATGGACCACCAGCACAGAGTCTCGGCTAAAGCTCTGTTCTCCTTCCTGGCACAGGGTGGATCTTTCCTCCTCAGAGCACCCTGGGATGGGTTTGGAGCCCATCCTCCTGCGGGAGCTGTGGGACTTTTCCTCCCCATTGGATTCCTGCACCATGAAGGTGCTCAAAACAGCCTCTTCCATGAGGTTCTACTGTGGGGATTTGTCCTCCCTGGTCTCTGTCCTCAGCTCCTCGTCTGGGGGAGAAAGGACAAGGACAGGATGGGATTTGCCTCCGTGCCATAGGGAAGGGGAAGGAAATCCCCCCAGTTCATCCTCAGCAGGACGATGTTGGCAGTGGGGTTGTCCTGCAGCCGGGGGCCATGCTGGGCTGGGAGATGGAGCAGGAGTGAGCAGGAAAGGGGCAGTGACTTCCTTCTCATCTGTCTGGCTGTCCTGAGGCATCTTCCCCTTCCTCCCTGCAGCCTAAACTAAAAACTTTAAAATTAAACTAAAAATGCAACAATAAAAAATACAAACACTGACAGTGTCAGAATACAACCTGACACCCGATTAGTCAAGGTGTTGGTAGTAGTCCAACAAAAAGATGGCTGCAGTCCTTCTGGAGTGACAGATGTGGCTGTGTTCAAGCAACGCTCCTGGAGAAGGTTGTAGTTTTCCTCTGAAGGTCCAGTGCTGATGTAGATAAGCCTTGTCTTCCTCTAGGAACCCAGTGGAAACAGACTGCTTCTGGTATGTTAAGTCTCAGATTATATCCAGGTAGGAATGCTTGGCTCCTCCTCCTTAGTGGAGCATCTCCCAATGGGATGATATAATTTTATCAGTGATGCAGTGAGACTCAATGGCCCATTAACAGATGATATGCCCCTGGAGGGAGGATGGGTTGTGGATAAGATAAAGAAACCTGCCCCAGCTGGTTTTAACTGCTGGCCCATTAACAGAAGATAACTCCCCAGAGTTATGAGAAACAGGTCATGGAACGGCTTTCCCTTGGGATCTCTGGTTGGTTTGTTTTCAAACTGGCACACTGGGGAGAAGTGGGATCATGCTGGGAACTACTGTGAAGAGGTTGGAGTGACTGGTCTCCACTGTGGGCAACTGGGCATGACTGGGTGCATGTTGGGAGAGACTGGCATCATACTGAGAGACTGGGAGTGTACTAGGGGCAACTGGGAGAACTGGGAAAACACTGGATGAAAGTAGGAGCAACTGGGAGAAACTGGGACCATGCTCTGGGCGAACAAGCCAGCCTGACCTCCACCATGGGGGGATCCGCATGCCCTCACCCACGCTGGGGCTCTACCACCATGAGGATACCCAAAAACACCTCCCGAGGACCCCCCGATGACCCCCGAGGGGCACCCGTGGCTCAACTTTGCAGCCCTGCAAGCTCCAAACATACCCCCCAAAAACCCAAAACCCAGGGGCCCACCCCGGGATATCTGGGGTGAGCTCCCCCTCTGCGGGCACCTGCAAGATGGGGCCAAAGGTCCTGGGACGCTGCAGGTTCAGGGAGCTCTGGAGCCACCCTGTCCCTCCTCTTCTGTTCTTCCTCTGTTTCCCGCTGCTGCTCTACTTCTTCTTTTCTCCTTCTCCTCTCTCTTTCCCTGGACATCTCACAGCCAGCGAGAGGAGCAGGAATGGAGCTGGAAGAGGTGAGAATGCAGCAGGGGAATGTGTGCCTTGAAATGGTATCACTGGGAGTGACTGGTTTGTACTGTGATCATACTGGGATCATACTGGGAGCAGCTGGGCCCATGCTGGGGGAGACTGTGATCATGCTGAAGGAGACTGGGATCATAGTGGTTTCATACTGGGAGTGAGGATCCTGCAGGCGTCAATTGTGGCCATGTTGGGGGCAAATGGGATATACTAGGAGTTACTGGGTGCATGCTGGGAGTGACTAAGATCACACTGGAAGTGAGTGCAAGTACACAGAGGCTGACTGGGAGTGATTGTGAGCAAATGGGATCATGACAGAAGGAACTGGGAGGGATTGGAAATATGCTGGAAGGAACTGGGGTACACTGGGAGAGACTGGCACTGACTGGAACAAAAGGGAGGGTGAAAGGAGCAACAGGAACCATGTGTGGAGTACAACTGGTTCATACTGGCAGTGACTGGGACCACAGGGGGCTCATCTTGGGATTATCCTGGGAGTAACTGGACTAATGCTGCTGGTGCCTGAGAGTGACAGGGACCATAAAATGAAGACATCACCAGGGGTGATTGGGAGCAACTGGGAGCATGCTTGGAGCAAATGGTATCATACTGTGACTGATGGGGTTGATCTAGCTGGAGGCAACTGAGACCATACTGGTGGTGATTGGAAGGAACTAGGATTATACTGGGACCATACTGGGAGTGTCGGCATGTGACAAGGACAATATTGAAGGTTACTGGACTCCTATTAATGTTGAAAGGCAGCAGCTGGGATCAGACTTTGGGCTACTGGGAGCAACTCTCCATGCTTTCACGAGGCCCTGCTACGTCACAATGGACCCCTGGTTCTGCAATGTAAGAATGCCCCCCATGTCCCCTGGGGACTCAGAGTGTCACTGTTGTACCCTTGGTTCCATGAGTCCCTGCAGTGCCTTAGGTCTTTAGGTTAGTCAGGGTCTTAAAGTGTCATCATGGTCTCCACGGTTCCATGAGGCTGCACTTCTTCAAAATGGCCTCCTTGGGTCCATGATGCCCTGTAGTGTCACAGTGTCATGGTGTCATAGTGTCACATGTCCTTTGTCATGGTGTCAGAAAGGACACTTGTTCTCATGGAGCCCCACAGTGTCACTGTGGTCCCCTTCATTCCATGAGGCCCTGCTGTAGCAAAATGGCCCCGTGGTTAAACAAGGCCCTGCAGTGTCACAGTGGCCCCTTGGATCCTGTGGGTCCCTGTCTTGGGTTATAACCAAAGAAAATGTTTATTCTATTCCATCTGTTGAAACCTAATTTGGGAGGTGTTCTTGCTTTATCTGTTATAACTCCAGGAGGGAGGGGGGGCTGCCTTTCTGATAACAAGCCAGCTGTTAAAACTGGGTGGGGCATTGTTTCTTATCTCTGTTCACCCTCCCATTACCTCCGTGGGGATATCTTCTGTTAATGGGCCGTTAAAGCTCACCAGTGACATGACATATTACATTACCGCATTTTGAGATACTTTACCCAGGGAGGAGGAGCCAAACCATTGCCATATACATAAAAAAATCCCACAAGTGTCACCAGACATCCAGCATTCCCAAGGGACACCCGAAGGAAGTCTGGACCCATCTCTGGACCCTTTTTTCTGTACAGGGCCATCTCTACTTCTAACAGGACCCACATCTGCCACTGCTGGAGGGATTACTTTTGGACTGTTTGTAACAATGTGACCAACAGGGTGTCAGGTTGTATTCTGACTCTGTCAGTGGTCCTTTGTATTATTGCATTTATTGTATTTCACTTCTTTTTTCCCCCTCTTCCTATTGAATTGTATTTCTGACTTGCAGTCTCTCACTGGTTTTGTTTTCAAACCACTCCAGTCCTAAAGAATCATAATGGTCTCCATTGTTCCATGAGGCCCTGCAATGTCACAGTGGACCTTTGGTTCCATGAAGCCCCACCATGACACAATTGTCCCCTTGGTACCATCAGAATGGCCCCTTTGTTTCATGGAGCACCACAGCATCAGAATGGTCCCCATGGCTCCACAGGGCCCCCCATTGTAACAATGGACCCTTTGTTCCATGAGGTTCCTCAGGGTCACAATGGTCTCCTTGGATCCCCAGTGTCACAATGGTCTCCTTGGATCTGCAGGATCACAATGGACCATCAGTTCCATGTAGCAAAGCTGTGTTAAAATGGATTTTGTTCCCATGCTGCTCTACAGTGTCAAAATGTCCCCTTGGCTCCATCAAAGTCTGCAATGTCCCAATGGATCCTTTGTTCCATTAGGTTCCACAGTGTCACAGTTGACTCCTTGGGTCCGTGAGGCCACGCTGTTACCAAATCTCAAAAATATAAGAATAAGACTCCTTAACACTAAACCGGTGTTAAAGAGGGCATCATTTATTCAGGGATGAGGTCCAGCAGGGGATAACACCAAACCTTATGTGGACACCTGATTCTAAAAGTGTGTTGCTTTTATAGATTTTCTAAGCGTGTATTAAAATTTACCCATTCCCATAAAATCCACTTCTCATTTATAAAAAGAGAAGAGGAGGATTTTGTTATAAATGCGTATTATAAAGCTGGAATTTTAAAAAATTAAATTGAATGCTATATGTACAACGTGTGAAGATTTTCCTAGTTTCTTTTTAACAGGGTTTAGAAATGGTGATGGTATGAATATTTATATTTTGGAGGGGTTGCACCATAGTATTAAAATAAAAAAAGTGTTTTTGTAAGATCTAAACCAATGAAACCTGAAGATAGAGGAGGTCCTCCCACATTCCTGAATTATCCAGGTGAAAATAATATTGGACCAAAGGCCCAAGAAGGAATTTATTGATCTTCTGTTGTCAGAAAGTGGGACATAAGATGACGAAGAGACACAACGAAGAACAGAGAGTAATAAAATGCCAAATGAATAAAATGGGGCAGGTTTTTGGGCTTGAAAATAGGAAGGCATCTGAACTCAAAAGAATGTATGAATAATGCATTAAAGTCTATTGAATATGTAACATACTGGTCCTTTTAACCCAGTATTCTGAAAGGCAGGGTGTCCTTTCTGGCTGCATGCCAGGGTACCCTGGCTGAGATCCTTTGATTTATTTTTGTTTCCTAATTTTTTTTTTTTTTTTTTTTTTTTTTTTTTTTTTTTTTTTTTTTTTTTTTTTAATTAGTAGCTATACAAATATTCTAAGAAAGTGAACCTTGTTTTCGACATGGAGAGAGCCTGGGCAAGGAGGCTGGAGCCCCCAGGCCCTGCCCTGAGGCGTCAGCGCTGCCCCAGCAGTGCCCATGGCCTGTCCCTGCTGCAGCCCCGGCACTGCCACCCCCAGCCCTGTGCCCGGCCCCGAGAGCACTCAGGCCCTACAGCAACACCAGGGCCAGGAGGGCAGCGGGGCAGGGCCACGGGAGCAGCACTGCCAACACCAAGGGCTGCTGCTCCTGGCCACAGCTGCTGTGCCAGCCCTGATCTGCCCCCAGCTCTGCACACAGACATTGCTGCTGCAGCTGCAGAGAAGGGAACAAAAGGGGCATCTCTGCACAAAACTTGGCTGGGAGATCCTCGAGTGCTTTTAAAGCCACCAAGAGCACACCCTCCCTTTGACACAGTCTGTGGCCACAGGGACAGTTGAAAAAGACAAACTGAGCAATGGCAAAAACAAAGACATTTCTTTGTGGACAATATGAAAAAAGTAAACTGAAGGAAACGAACCCCTCAACAAAACAAACAAGTATCAAAAATGCCTTTTATTAAAAGTTATTTCAAACGTTCATCAGCAGTTTATTATTCCTGACACCATCCAGTGATCAGTGTCCACACTGCAGCCTTGAGCTCCTGGATCCTCAGGCTGTAGATCAGGGGGTTCGGGGCTGGAGTCACCACCGACTACAGAACTAACACTGCCAGATCCAGGGATGGGGAGGAGATGGAGGGGTGTTGGAAATGAGGCCGCGGGAGACGAGTCTCATGCTATCATGATCAACAAGTCTCAGTTTATTGCTTCCAAAGTTATCATTTTTATACAGACAATAATTAGCTCATGCATATTGCAAAACTACAGCTCATCATTGGTTCTTTCTATGACGCACATAGCTTTTGTGTTTGGCCTTGCAGTTGCAAATTTCTTCGCTTTATGTATCTTTCTACATACTATGTATTTTCAACATCCCTGTTGCATCCGTTCTCACAGGTAATGTATACTTGCCATCAGTCACGTAGCTGCTAGCTGCACTTTATCATGGCCTTTGCTACGCAGCCATTCCTTTGAGAAACTCTCCACACTTCCCCCATTTTCTTTTTGCACTAGTAGAGAGGTGTTCTATTTGTCAGTGATCATCTTCATCAACGCATTCTGCAGGCACTTAAAAAGGCAAGGTAACAATAGCAATACTGCAAAAATCACAATACCCACTGTAATCAAATGTTGTAGTAAAGAAATTAGCCAAGGTCCTAGTCCTAACCCCTTCAGCCAATTATCAAGTCCAAAGCCATTGTCCTGTTGCAAATGTGTGGTTAGTGTGCATAGGGTCTGTATTTGTGCATGTATGGAGCTAGAGTGATCTGACAGGTTCATACAACACATCCCTTCAAATTCCTCACAGCCATGGCCCTGTGCCAACAATAAAAAATCGATCGCAGCCCTGTTTTGGAGCGTAGCATGTCTTACAGAGTCTACATCTGTCAATAATTGAGATAATGCTGTTGAGGTAGCATTTGTCTGTTTTGCTAGCCAACAGCCCAACCTATTTAGTGTAGACAGTGCATGCGCTGCACCAATTGATGAGAGCAGGGATCCCATTATCCTTTCTCCTGTTGACCAAAAGTTTACCTTATCATTACAGTTTGATGCAAAACCATGTACCATTCTCCTCACTCTGTGATGCCATTTGTGTATTTGAAGAATCATGGAAGTGTTTGGTGTAAGCAGTGTTAAGCGACCCAAAGTACATGGTCCTCCCAACAATTTAGAGGGAATTCCGGCCCAAGCTCGATCACCACAGATGAGGAATACTCCATAAGGTAATGCTATGGGACTATTAGATGACCTCGATATTTTGGTACTTGTATAGTTACACCATTGAGTGTCATTCCTGTATATTAACAATGTAGAGTTGACATTATGGGGTGTAATAGATTGACACCTGATCTCCCTGGTCCAGCACGGTATACACTTGTCCAGTTGAAATATATACACCAATCTGCCTTCAAGGATCCCAATATCTCAATTTCCTGAGGCTCTAAAGAGGCTGCAGGGAAGTTGGGTATTACTTTGTCCCATTGATCAGCGTAAGATTTTGTGTTATTCGGCTGACAAATTGGCACTGATGGACAGGGCAGTTCATCCAAGGGCACTCCTACCAAACAAGTAGAAAATGGGTTACCTGGTGAGGACAGTGCCAAACATATGGCCTCTTGTCCTGTTTTGTTTGCCAAGGTCACCCAAACATTTTCTTTTGGCTGTGGGGGTATCCAAAAGGCACTAGTGATACTACAATATTGCAATATCATAACAAGCAGTATCAGGTTACCCCGTGTGATTTTCATTGTTGCTCCTTCTTTTATGCCTTTGCTTATTCCTCCTGGCTGCCAATTGACTAAATCTATGGCAAAGGCACTCCCAATCCTCAGGTTCCACCATCCACTGTCGAGGGATTTTACAGGTGTCACCACACTGCCTTTGCAACACTTGGGACTTACTAAGGGCCTTAGTTCTCTCTATCAAATGACTAAGTTCCCAACGAGCATATGCCAAGGCTTGTTGCTCTTGGCTCTCAAATAACCGAATTGCTACAGCAAATGGTAACCCAGTACTCAATTCAAGTGCTCGTCGAGCAGTATTACGTCTCCATTGCTCTCTACACACAGCACACCATTTCTGCCCAACAGTCGCTCTTTGGTGAATCCAGTGCTTCTGATTACACCCCCCGCCATATATTAGCAACCAAGCACAATGACCTTGTTGCAAACAGTTCAAGCACGTATGACAATCTAGCTCTTGCATACGATAGTTAGCCAAGCAATCAAGCAAATAATCTAGTTGATACAGTGTCTGCACGTTCACCAAGTCTGGTCTAAAGATGGTCAGCAAATAGGGTCGATGTGGCTGGATCAACAGCTTCAGATGCAGTCGTATGTTCCTGACAGTCTCCACTTTGGAATGGCTTTGCTGGCTTGACCCAGCGTGCAGGGATCCACTCAGTACCTGTAGGGGTGGAAACACAAAAATAACCCCTACCCAAATAGAGTACTTTAGCTGGGCCTTTCCATATTCCTGTCTTAGGACACTTGTAATTGACCCACATCTCTGCCTGATTGTCTTTACCACTGATAGAATTACCCGCTCGATGAGCCACAGCAGCTGGAACTTCCGATGCCCCAAAAATGCAAAGGTAGTTCAATACGAACAATGTTTTAGACAATCTTTCCTGCACATCTGAGATATCCTTAAATTTTTCCAAATATCTCTTGATAGTGCCATTAGCCCGTTCCACTATCGCTTGCCCTCGTGGATTGTGAGGTATTCTCGTCAAATCTTTAATTCCCCATTGACCTAAAAATCTCTGAACTCTCTGACCAATATAGGAGGGCCCATTATCTGTTTTTATCTGCTTACACACTCCCATTACAGCAAAGCAGCTAGTTAAGTGTCTGACCACATGAAGTCCTTTTTCCCCTGGTTGGGCAGTCGCCCAAACAAAGTTACTGTATGTGTCGATAGTGACATGCATATATTTCAAACGACCAAAACTAACCACATGAGTAACATCCATTTGCCAGAGGTCGTCAACCATTGTTCCCCTGGGGTTGACCCCTATACCTAAACCCAAACCATTGTTATGATTAACACAAACAGGGCAACTCCTAACAATAGATATTGCATCCGCCTGTGAAATGTGGAATTGTTTTTGTAAACCCTTGGCATTTTGATGAAACATGGAGTGAGCCTCTCTGGCTAGGGCAAACTGCGATAAAGGTACTGTAAGCGCAGTAGACACTAGCCTATCCACCCTTTGGTTTCCCTCTCCCAGGCCAACATCCCATCTGTGGCTTCTGATATGAATAACAGAATAGGGCTTAGTTCTATTTCTCAGGGCCCGTCTCAATTGAAGAAACAGTTCATACAACCGCCTGTTCTGAACCTCCTTAATGGTAGCATCCTCAATTCTCGACACAACTCCTACCACATAAAGCGAATCAGATACCACATTTAGAGGCTCATCTATGTGAGCCACTGCCCACACAACAGCTAAAAGTTCCAAGGTTTGTAAACTGTCCTCGGGCACCGCTTCCAATATCTGTTGATGCCACTCTTTTTCCTTCTACCAAACTACGGCCGCTTTGCGACTCTTTTTTCCTGCATCAGTGAAGGCCGTTATGGCATTGGGAATCGGCTTTTCTTCCCTCAAGGGTCTGCTGATCCAACTCCATTCTCCAATCCACTGCAACACCTTAGGAGCAAGTGGTCCTGTCTCTATTTGAGCTCCCAAGGCCAGCAAGGCTTCTGCCAGCTCATTTGAATTTAAGAGGTACCAGTCCAGTGTAGCCTTTTCCATGGGCAAACAAATCATTGCTGGTTCAAGTCCATTAATCTCCAGTATGCGCATACGCCCCTTCTTGATTAGTGCTGCCAAATTTTCAATTTTTGTGGTTATTGTTTTTCGTTTCTGAAGAGGCGGTGAAATCCATTCTAGTACTCTCTCCCCCGTTTTCTTTTGATGCTGAGTAATTGCGCCTAACAGATGTCTGCTAGCAGTCCAGATAGTAAAATTCAAGGGCAGCTTAGGGTTTATGCGTGATACAAAATCTTTCAAAATACAGTCCATAATATGTTGCAAAGTGTCCTGCTGGCTTTTAGTAAGAGTTACAGGGGTGCAGGGGTCAGTACCCTTCAACAAAGGAAGCAAGTCCTCCAATAAGTTGTTAGGAATGCCTGTAACAGGTTTCAACTATTGGAGGTCACTTAAGAGCTTTTGAGCCTTATGTAAGGTGGAGATCTTTGTAGCAACTGTCAATTTTTGCGGTGTAATCCTCTGATCAGTAATTGTCCATCCCAGATACTTCCAAGGTGCGGTTTTTTATATTTTTTCAGGGGCGATAATAAGGGAAAATTCTGCTAATGTCTTTTTAATATTCTCCACTTGTGCATCTGCAAACGGCGTCTCTTGAGCAAATAGAATATCATCTATATAGTGGTAGATGATGGTTCCAGGCATCTTTCGCCTCAGCGGTTGTAGTGCAGTGTCCACATAAAGTTGACATATAGTGGGTGAATTACGCATGCCTTGCGGCAAGACAGTCCATTCAAATCTCTTATCTGGTTTCCCTCGGTTGATTGCTGGCAAGGTAAAGGCAAACCTTTTAGTGTCCTTTGGGTGCAAAGCAATTGTAAAAAAGCAATCCTTTAAATCAATGACAAGAATGGGCCAATTTTCTGGAAGCATAGAGGGGTTAGGGAGCCCTGGTTGAAGTGCTCCCATGGGCTCCATTTGATTATTGACAGCTTTTAGATCATGTATCAACTTATATTTCTTAGATTTCTTTTTCACCACGAAAATTGGAGTGTTCCAGGAGCTAACAGAAAGCTTTAAATGTCTTTGTTCATATTGTTCATTAACTAATTAATGAGCTTGTTGGAGACTTTCCCGTTTTAACGGCCATTGCTTAACCATTACAGGATCCTCAGTGGTCCAAGTAAGTGGTAGTGGGAAAGTCCAAGCAATGGCAGCTATCCTAAAGGGTGTTCATTGGTAAGAATAAGACCCAATTGAGACAAAACGTCCCGGCCAATCAAACATGATAACGTGGGAGGAAGCAGAGCAATAGAAAATGATGTTGTAGCTTGTTTACCGTCTATTTTCATCCTAAGCACAGGTGTATGGCTCGCCAGTGTCATTCTACCAACCCCTGTCACTGTGGTAGTAGAGGGCTGCACTGGCCAGTGTAGAGGCCACTCCTCAGGTGTAATAATGGAGGTATCCGCACCTGTATTCAACAGTCCAGTCAGAGTAATACTCTGATCTTGAAAATACAGCCGACATGGTTTCTTTGGGCGATTTGACAAATCAATGGTGAGCAGCCCCCCCAGAGGATGTTCCACGAGATCGACCCCAGAGCCTGACACGGGGACAGGGGGCCAGGGCTGGGGAGGGGTGGGACAGGGGGACAGGGACTCCCTGCAGTGTCCTCGTGTCCCCAGAGCCTGGGCCAGGGCTCCTTGTTACAAACAAGGGGCTGAGAGCGCTTAAAAAATCCCCAGCAAGGGATCAGCAAAATGCAGATTTAATATTGAGCGAGAGCACGACAAAGTTCCTTGGCAAGAGTCACTCTGCTCCTGACTGGACACTTCAGGCACACCAAGGAAACAAAGCAGCAACAAAACCAAACAAAATCCAGGCAGTCAAACCACAAATGAACTGAGAAATGTCTCTGTGTGTGTGTGTGACAAAAGGACAGGGAGGGCAAGGATAAAAGGAATACGGCCTAAGAGCTGAACAGAGCTCAAACTTAACAGCACTTACCTTAACCTTAACTTATACCTTCAACTTCACAATTGAGCAAAAGAACAGCACTTAACAGTATTTAACCTAATTTATAATCTATGACTAATGATTTAATCATTAAAAACACTTACAGTATTCAACTTAGCTTATAACTTACATTAAACTCAACAGCTTAGCAAAATAACAACACTTAGCAGCATTTAACTTAGCTTACACTTAATGCCTTAGCCTAACTTACAGGCCTGGCTGACTCAGATATCCAAGGCACTCAAACCCCTCAGAGAGCAGCACTTGTGCCACATTTGCCAGGGCACAGGCACTCTGTGTGCACACAGACAGACAGAGTCAGTGCCAGGGACCTGTGAGAAATTCCCCTGCAGGGCAGGGAAATGCTCCCTGGGGATGCTTTGGCATCTCCCCAGCGGGCCAAGGGCTGAGCCTCGAGGAGTGGGGGCTCGGCCCCGGCTCCGTCGTTGTTCGGGGATCCCCCGAGGGCAGCAAACGGGAGAGTTCCCGGCTCACAGAGGCCCCACTCAGAGGGAGGGCACTGGCCCAGGAGAGCTCCAGGGGCTCCTTTTGGAGCTCTGTTTGTAGGGCCCCAAGAGAGGGGCTTTAGTCACAGCAATGTTTCATCCTGGCCGCACCTGGGATCAGCAGCTTTCCTTGGAAGTGTGAGAACAGGGATGTTGTGCCACTGAGGGAACAAAAACAGTTCCCAGGGCTGCTCCTAAAGAATCCAGGAGCTCGTTGGGCAGCAGCAGTGCCTGGGAGCAGACAGGGTTTCTGCTGAGCTCCAGAGGAGCTGAGCCCAGGGGCTGTTGGCCAAGGCCAAAGGAGCATTTCTCAGCTCACAGGGTGGCCTGAGAAGGGGAGGGGGGAATGCACCAGCACAGGGCCCCATGGAACCAAGGGACCATTGTGACCCTGTGGGGCCTTGTGAGACCAAGGGACCATTGTGACACTGCAAAGCCTCATGGAATCGCTGGGACCCTTGTGACACTGAGGGTCCTTATGGAAGCCAGGGGCCATTGTGACATTGTGGGACCCCATCAAACCAAGGGTTTATTGAGACACTGCAGGTCTTCTTGTAATCAAGGGGCCATTGTGGAACTGCTGGAGCCCATGGAATCAAGGCACCATTATGACACTGCAGGGCCCCAGGAACCAAGGTGCCATTGTGACACTCTGGGGCCCCATAAATCAAATGGAACACAGAACAGTTCTGGCTGGTTTAGGCTCCCAGGGCCACCTGACTGGTCCAGCTGACTTTGGCATGTTGAGGGTCTCTTCTCATCTGCTACTGAAACCCTGGGGCTCCCTGCTTTCCTTCCAATGGGAAAGAATTGTCCTTCTCCTCCAGCTGCTCAGGGCCAAGATTGGGATTCAACCTCCAAAATTCCTTCTATCCAAACACTGCTCCCAGACAAAATCTGTCATTACTGACAAGTCTGGCTGGCCTTGGCCTAGTGAGGCTCTCAGCTGCCTTCCAAACCCTGGGGAAGACTCTGTGCTTTCCTTCCTATGGGAAAAGAACTGTCCTTCTTGTCCAGGTGCCCATGGCCAGAATTGGGATTCCACCTCCAAACATTGCCTCTTGTGAGAGACTGGAGGAGATTGTTGGCTGGAAACATTTCATGTGTGAGGGAGGAAGGGGCAGGTCCAGCCTTGCCCTGCCCTGGAACCCCAATCCCCCCAGAGCCTCTATCCCAGCCCAGCAGTGTCTGCCAATGCCTGGCACACCAAAGGCAATGCTCCACAGCCACCTCTGCAGCCCCCAGCCCAGCTCCTCAGTGACCAGATGACCCCAAGTCCCACCTGGGGGAAGGGCCCAGGAAGACCAAGGGTATTTAAGGCTGAGCACAAGGTAAGAACACATCTTGACCCCACCTCCTCTTGGAATTTCTATCTGAACATTGCTGCAGTCCAGGAGCTGGTACCTCTGTGTGTGCTTCCATAGATCTTACCTGTCTTTCTCTCTTTCTCTGTCTTCTTCGTCTAATTCCTTCCTCTTGCAAAATTTGAGTAACTTAAAATTGAACAGACTTAGAGTTCTTAGAGTTTGCAAAGTTGAATGGACTGAGTAAATCCTTTGAGAAGTGTTTTTCGTTGATTGAATTTTGTATTAAACCTTTTGCCAAGTTTCTCTAATTTTCTAAGCATAGCAGTAAAGTCTGTTTTGTTGTTTTAAGCTCCTGAGAATCTCTTGTTGGTATTTCTCCGGTGTTTCCAACTCAAGAGACACAAACATATCTAATTTCTTTTTAAATGTCTCATTGAAAGAGTTGTTTGGGGGATGGGGGTCGGGGTTGTCTGTCCTGCTTGGCACAGCCCAGGCAGGGCTGTCACAGCCACATTGCACACTCCATTTCCCACCTGGACCCGCTGGTGCCTCTGAGCTCTGCTCTCCCAGCCCCAGGGACGCTCTCCTTGTCTGCCCATTCCCCCACGGTCTCTGGGCAGGGATGGCCTCAGTGGGGGCTGTGACATCCTCAGACACTTGGAGGCTGCTGCTGGATTTGACTTCTCCAGAGGCTTGTTCAGCCTTCAGCTCTTCAGGTCAGGAATTCAGTGCCCAGGGCTCATTAACATTCAGAACACCTTAACAGGCAGTTCCTGGGAATAATTTGATTTTAATTTTCAAATCTATTGTAGTTTATTTAATAGAAGTATTCAAAGTGAATATATTATTTATTATTTTTACAAAGACAGAAAGTATTTTTAACGTCTTCTTTAGGTTTGTTCTCTGTTAATACATTGATATGTGCAATCTCCAATTGACACTGAATCCTAGAACCTTCAAATGTTCACTTTGAATAGATTTGAAAATCAAGACCCTTCATGTCTGACAATCAATGAGACTCTGTCCCTACCCCCACCCCACCATTTCCCCCATCCAAGCCCTGGGACTCAGAGCAGCCTTGTGCAAATCTGAGCTCCCTCCAGCCCAGGCTGGACCTGCAGCTTTCAGCTCCTTGGCTCCAACTCCCACCTGCTTTCCTTGGAGAAAGAGCTGCCTGAGACACAGAGGGATGGTCATTCACTGTCAGCCAACAAACCCAAGAGAAGGCACAGCTCCATCAAATGCCAAACTCACTCTTCTCCCTGGCTCTGCCCTGCACCTGATCCCCACAGCCTGTCCTGTTTCCTTCATCCCTCCTTTGCCAGGGACATTCTGGAACAAGGGAGCTCTGCTCTGGCTATGGAGGGAGGTGCAAGTGCAGCCACTGGAGTGGGAACCACAACTCATCAGGGTTGTGTCTTTTGAGGGACCAGGAACTGGTGAGACTCAGAGGCATGGATAAGGTTTCTCTTCATGGCCAACCTAAAAAATGTGAACATGATAAAATTTAATAAACATCAAAACACTTCCCTCCCTTGTGACATCCCAACAACATCTGACATGTCCACCACCCACACGAGACTGCCATACAGGAACAATTTTAGACAAAGACATAAGAAGAGTTAATAAAAAGGATAAAAATGCAACTAAGATGCTGACTAAGGTGTTATTTAAACTTGCCAAAGACTGGGAAACTCCCTGGAGCTGAAAGCATGAAGCCAGTCAAGGGAGAGGCACTGGAATGAGCAGAGAACAGCTGCAGGAGGAAATCCTGGAGCAACAGGAAGGACATAGGTCCAGCAGCTGTACATGAAGACATGTCCTTAGACATGGCCATTTAAATAGGGGAGCTGGAAACACTTGAAGGAAGAGAGTCATGAAATATTAGACTGAATTTTGAGGCAAAGGTAGAAGGAAAGATCAGTATTTCTTCTCCTGCCATCAGTAGAAGAATTCAGCAGATCCAGAAAATTCCTGTTCCTGGTGGGAAAACTTTGCCACTTCTTAAAATTACTCAAATGACCCATATGATAAAGATTTGCTTGTATATTATGAAACTAACAAGTATTAAAACCTGTGCCCCTTTCCAGGCAGATATCAGCTGTGTGCCCATGAACAGGCAGTGCCACTTGTTCCCTGAGGTGCCCAGCTGGGATTGGCATCTCTCCGAGAGGAGCTGAGGGAGAGCAGAGCACCTTGCAAGCTGCAGGTCCCTGACAGCCCCAGAGGGCTCCTGTCCCATAAACATCTGCTCTGCTCCAGGCTGAAACAGGGACCAGCATGGTGCCAGGATCATCAGAGAACTGAGGTGTGTGCTGGAATTCCATCCCCTCCCCATCCCGCAGCAGCCCTGCCTTTCCCTGCTCCAGCCTTGGTCTCCAGCACAGCCATGGAGGCTCTTTGGGCTCTGCACTTTTCCTGCAGCCCCCAAGGGCAGCTGAGCTGTGCCTTTGGCACAGTCAGCCCTGGCCAGCGCAGGCAATGGCCAGCAGTTCCTGGTGTGTGCCTGGCCTTGCTGTCAGCCCCGGCAGCGGCTGCGTGGCCCCTTTGTGCCGCGCTGGCCCAGCCATGGTGCCACAGCCCCTGTGCAGGCCCAGGGCAGGACAGGAGCATTGCGGGTGGGAACGGCCCCTGTGCCGTGGGGCCACAGCAGCCTTGGGGCTCTGTGCCCCATGGCCTCCCTGCTGGGCAGCCTCTGCCAGCTCCTGCACAGCCCGTGGGCCCTGTGGGCCTGCACAGACAGCCCTGCCCCGGGCTCTGCCGGGCTCTGGGCCAGCAGAGAGGCCGGGCAGGGCTGGCCATGGCCGCCAACAGGCCCTGAGCCCCGCAGGAGGATGGAGCTGGGCCACAGCCAAAGGGCCCCGCAAACCTGGGCTGGGCAGCCGGGGCTGCCAACGCCTGGGGACAGAGGCTGGCCTTGGGGACAAATGTCCTGGGCCCCCTCCCTGCTGTGCCCATGCCACCAAGGGCACAGAGCAGCCTCCTCTCTGGGCCACTTGCCTGTTTTCAATGCCTTCCACAGGCGCTGGCCCTGCCCCACACGGCCTGGGCTGAGTCCTGCCCCTGCACGCTGCCACAGGCCGAGATGGACACTGATGGTTTGTGTGCCAGGCTCTCTGAGCCCAGCCCAGCTCCCTGCCAGCTCTGCCAGCTGCCCTGAGCTCTGTGCAGCACCAAGGGCCTCTCCCCAGCCCAGCCCAGCCGGCTCTGGCCCCACAGCTCTGCTCAGGGCAGGCTGCTCTGGGCAGGGGCCCCACGGCCTCAGCCCCTGGCAAGGGCACAGCAGCAGCTGCAGCTCAGAGAGGGCTCAGCCCCAGCCATGGGGAAGGGGCTGGCAAAAGAAGGGAAAAGGAGGCTCCCTGTGTGCCCTGCTCCCCTGTCCCTGAGGTGCTGAGAGCTCTGCAGCCCCTGCTGCCATCCCATCTGCCCAGGCCAGCACAACAGCCCCGGCCTTGGGGCCCTCCAGAGCTGCTCCTGCTCCAGGCCCAGGGCCCATCCCAAAGCTGGGGCAGCCACAAAGCTGTGCCCATTTCTGTTCATTGCTGACTCTGGTGAGGATGGATCCTCAGCCTCTTGGAGGTTGCTGATGAATTTTACTACGGCAGAAACCTCTTCTTTCTTGAGCTCTTAAGTTCAAGAATTCATTGAGAAAAGCTCATAAATATTTGTACAAAATACCCAAATAAGAAAAGCCTCTGAGAATAAATAAGTTTTCAGTCCTTCTCTGGTCAATTAGACCGATTTCAGAAGTGTATTTAAAATAAATACACTGTCTTGAAAACAGTGCAGAGAGAACTGTTTTGTCCTGTGAAGTGAAAGGGCCCTAACCTATAGTGGGAAGCAGAAAAAGAGCAACGTAGGTCAATCCAATATGGTTAGCATAACATTCTCCAGATATTCTATCTCAAATGGCAGGTTATATACACTCCAGTATAGTTTACAATGAGATGTCATAAAAAGAATGCAAACAAACATTGTTTAGCTTATTCTTAAGGTGGCTAAAATGCACACACTACAAAACTATATCTATAAACACCCAGAAACTCACTATCCCATGTGCACACCTTAACATAATTTCTAGCAGTGCCAAAGGCCCCACAGGCCTGAGAATGAGGCCCAGTCTGGGATAGCTCAAACCCCAATGCCAATATCTGCAACAGTCCTGTTTTCTTTTCCTCTTTGCAGATTGCTATCAGCAATGTCTAAATGATATCGACCCCAAGCATCTTCTAATGTCGTCTCAATCGATATGAAAATCAAGAAAATCAATCATGGCTGACAATCAATCAGACTTTATTTCCTGTCCCCTCACGACCATTTGTCTCATGCAACCCTGGCACTCCTATGGATCAGGAATGGTGTGGCCAGCAGGAGCAGGGCAGTGATTCTTCCCCTGTGCTCAGCACTGGTTGGGCAGCACCTCGAGTGCTGAGTCCAGTTCTGAGCCCCTCAATTTAGGAAAGACATGGAGGGGCTGGAGAGTGTCCAGAGAAGGGCAACAAGGCTGGTGAGGGGTCTGGAACACAAGTCCTGTGAGGTTCAACTGAGGGAGCTGGGGTTGTTTATCCTGGAGAAGAAGAGGTTCAAGGGACACAAGGTGGTTTCAGAGCACAGGATAGACTTGATGGTGTCTAAGGTCTTTTCCAACCTTGCTGATTCTGTGATTCTCTGAAACCACCCTTGCAGCAGTTGCAGGATGAGCCCTGGGCCTCCTCTTCAGAAGGTGCAGCAGCCCAGGTCCCTCAGCTTCTCCTCACAGCCCCAAAGCCCATCCTGTCAGTCCTGCAGAGCCTCTGCAGCTCCTCCTCATGGCCCAGAACAGGGAGCCCCACAGCCAGACACAGCAGCCCAGATGTGCCCCCCTGGGCTGTGGTGCCTCTGGCAAGGAGCAGCACCAGGCACTGCAGGAGCCTGCAGACAATTCCTGAAGCACTTGGAGGATGATCCTGCTCCCCAAGGGATGTTCCCATGGTGCCAACTCAGGAACTGAAATGGGGAGTGGGGACCAGAGAGGAAAAGGCAAACAGGGATGGGCTATTTGCAGGGGAAGGAACAGGGGTGGGCAATAGGAAGAGATTTGTGGCAGGAAGAGCAAAGAAAGCGAAGGTGAAGCAAAGGAAATGCTGAGGGCAGTTTGAGGGTGGCTGCCAGGCAGCCCTGGCTCTGAGTAACAATGTCTACAGAGGCACAGGAAACTCACAACTCATGGGAACAAACTCTCTGGCTGACTTCAGAGGCCACGACAAAGCTGAGTGGTTTCCCTCCTGTCCCCCAGCCCTTCCTGGCCCCAGGGGCTGATGGCATTTGTGCTCCCTCAGGTTCATCTCCCCACACCAACACCATGGGGGTGCTCAGGCCTGCTCTGGGCAGTGCAAACAGGGGCTCCTGAGCCAGTGCTGCCGTGTCTGTGCCTGCAAGGATGGGGCCCCTGTGTGAGCTGGGGGAGAGGCCAGGGCTGCAGAGGGGGGATGTTGTTGGCAGGTGCATGAGGACGCTCTGGGACGCTGCCCTGGGGTGTCCAGCGCAGTGGGGATGGATCAGGCCCTGCTCTGCTGCTCCTTCCCGTCTCCCCCAGGGACCTTGCAGAGCCCCAGCCATGCTGTTTGCCCCCAGCCTGCCCACGGCCAGCCTGGGGCTGCTGACGGGGCTTTTCTGTGCTGAGCATTGGCCTGGGCGTGTTCTGGAGAGAGCCTGGGCAAGGAGGCTGGAGCCCCCAGGCCCTGCCCTGAGGCGTCAGCGCTGCCCCAGCAGTGCCCATGGCCTGTCCCTGCTGCAGCCCCGGCACTGCCACCCCCAGCCCTGTGCCCGGCCCCGAGAGCACTCAGGCCCTACAGCAACACCAGGGCCAGGAGGGCAGCGGGGCAGGGCCACGGGAGCAGCACTGCCAACACCAAGGGCTGCTGCTCCTGGCCACAGCTGCTGTGCCAGCCCTGATCTGCCCCCAGCTCTGCACACAGACATTGCTGCTGCAGCTGCAGAGAAGGGAACAAAAGGGGCATCTCTGCACAAAACTTGGCTGGGAGATCCTTGAGTTCCTTTAAAGCCACCAAGAGCACAGCCCCTCATTGACACAGTCTGTGGCCACAGGGAAGGTGGAGAGAAACAAAATGAGAAATGGCACTGTCCCAGGGTGACTATGATGCTTCTATCCCAGTCGTCTGTTCTGTGTGAGCTGTGTGTTCTGTGCCTTTAAGACTGGTTCTGAGAGTGAAGCAGAGAAAGAAGAAGCACACAGTTTGTTTTGAAAAAGAGTGTTCACTCCTCTGCATTTTACTCTTCTTCTTCGGGGACTGTGTGTGTTCGTCAGATGCAGAAACAGCTGCCAGAAAAAGAGTTTTTTTCCTTTTAGTTAGTCTAGCTAGCGGAGGTAAAGAAGCTTTCTGGACTTTTTTTTTTGTTTGTTTGTTTGTTTGTTTTTGGTTTTGTTTGTTTGTTTGTTTGTTTCCTTTTTCTTGAGACTCTTTAAATCTGCTCTGGACTGAAAAACCCAGAGGAGCACCGAGATCTTGTGCCCGTGGCCCACCGGGGCCTGGACCTCGGCATTTTCCAGCGCCGAAGGGACTGAGGCTGATAAGAGACTGAGAGAGCCGAGCTAACTCCTGGCAAGCATTTTTAGTTTTGCCCCCTTTCTTTAGAGCAGCGAGAAGCTTTATTGGTTCATTTAATAATATTTATTCCTTGTGCTTGTGGGTATTTTTTTGTCAAATAAATAGTTTTTTCCACTTTTCTCCAAAAATGTTTATCTCCCAGACTGGCTGGGAGGAAGGACCATTAGGGTTTTCTCTCCAGAAGAACCCCATTCAGAAGTTTCCTCCCAAATTCGCCCTAAACCAAGACAATAATGCTTTTATTTTTGCCCAATGTGGGACAGGAGAGAGTGGAAAAACTTGTATTATAATTATTGATTTCATTTCAGTTGTACTTTGTGTAGGAATAAAGTAGCCATGTTGCTCCTTGAAATTCCTGATGTCTCTTAAAATAGAATCCTTTCTGTGTTTCTGTTCCCTTGGCTTTTTTGAGGTTTTAATACTTTTCTAGTCCCTAAGTTTATTTTCTTATTCAAAAATAGCTCCAGTGTTGTCCCTAACGCATAGCTTTTACACTAGAAGTGCACAAATTAGAATTTCTTTTTGATTGAGCTCAATGATCATAATTTATAAAAAGTTTATACAAGTCCTGGAGTTTGTGCCAAGTATGTTTAGTTGATAGTTTCTTCGTCCTACCCTGTGTCCTAGTTCCAGTAGCATGTTTTAGAGATTTATAGATAATTACATCCAGTTTGTTACAGGAAAAATAAAAAATAAAGCTTTTCAGTCTTTCCTGTCCCTCTTATCTTTTGAATTAGTTACCTCACTTTCTGGAGATGTTCATTATCTCCTAAATATTAAAAAAAAAAAAAATCATTATCCTCGTATTTCAGCTAGTGAGCTTCCTCTATATAGTTTGCAACTTCTCTAGAGTGAAGTCTGAAATTTCCAGAGGGGCTGATAAAACTCCTGACCCAGAAGTAGACCCAGAAGTAGGCCCAGGTGTGGAAAATCCTAAATAGTGTGGAGAATGGGAGGATATGGGCCAAACCCTTGAAGAATTTTCTGACTCTATAACCTAAAATTTTCCATGTAAACACATTCAGAACCCAACTGAAATAATAAATAAATAAATAAATAAAAGTACCAGAATAATGAAAAAAAATTATTACAATAAGGTGGGCCATACCATATGCTTATCACACAGTGCTAAATACAGCAAAGCAGCAGATAGAGGCAGGGGGCAGGGAGATAAATCAGCAGCTAAACCAGACAGTAAACCTCAGTCAACAGCTCCACCAGATAGGGAGCCTAAGACAGCAGCTGAACCAGACAATAAGCCTAAAACAGCAGCTAAAGCAGACAGTGAGTCTAAGACACTGGCAGTCGCCCCAGCAAAGAAGCGCACATACAAAACAAATCAACCAGTAAACAATAATGCAAGTAAAAACCCCTCAATGCCTCCCAACAGCGCCCAATCAGAAGCCCAACCAACTAACACCCAATCACACCCAAACCAACCAACACCCAATCAAATGCCAAACACTGACACCTGAGCAGAAGCTGACCAAACTAACACAAAATCAAAAGGCCAAACAACTAGCACAAAGTCAGGAGCCCAATCTGCTGGCACAAAAACAAAAGCCACTATATAGTCCTTTTCCCTAAAAGACCTTCAAAGCCTAAAAAAAATTACACTCGACCACCAGGTGAATCTATAATTAGTTAGTTAATCCGTCTTTGAAATGCTGCAAGCAAAGCTACAAGTGCTAGACAGCACTGAAGCAAAGCATTTAAAATCCCTGTCACATAATCCAGTTATCAACCAAAAAATAATGAGGGAGGCTACCCCTTGCAATCTCTGGGAATGGGTCCTAAAAAGTGTAGCACAAAAATATCTGTGTGCAGACAATCTCTTTATACAGCAAACCCAATAAAAACCCAGAAAACAAAAAATTAAATGCTTAAAAAAAGTAGCAGTAGCAGAGATTGTCTTCTGAAATAACCTAAACACTAAAACCCCAGACTTGGTACCATGTACACCTGTGATGTGGCAAAAACTTGAACAACTTATACCACAGAAAATACTTTTCTGCTTTAGCAGTAATAAAGCAAAATAATACAAGAAAAAACTCCCCTGTACTATGTACAGCAAAGCAGCTCGAAGCATATGCAGATGCCGTACATAGTCCAACACATGCAAGAATTGCAGCTCTAAAAATATGTATGCAAACATTAAAAAACAAAATAAAAAGAAAAAAACAAACCACAAAAAAGATTAAAAAATATTCTCTAAATCTCAGCAGTACAAGTCAGAAGTTCTGGTACCAAACACAAGCATACCCCAAATTAAAAAAGAAAGAAGCATCCCACAAAATAAGCTGTACTCTCTTCTGCATAATTGGAAAAAAAAAAAAATCTACTGATGATCAGACACAACAGCTGTGTAAATTGTTAAACGGCAAAACTAAAAAAAAAAGAGTTCCACTAAAAAATAACTAACTCCAGTTACCCAGGGAAAGGTGGATAACCAAACTTAGAGACCCTACCTCTAGCCAAGTAAAAGCTAAAAAAAAACCCTGTGTTTTTTAAACTGTGTAAACTCATTAGCCTGGCATATTAGAACCATAAAAATATAAAACCTTTTTAACACTAGTGCACAGGGCACAATACTCCCATCAAAACATGTGGGGGAAGAATCTGTTTCTATTGCTGGTGTAACAAAAAAATCACAAAATTTTACTTTAGTACAAACTAATGTTTGTCTAACTCAAAATAAATTAAAAAGGTACCCTATTGTGACTAGCCAAAAAACCTCATGCATTTTGAGCATAAACTTCCTCCAAAATAAATATTTCAGAAACACATAAAAACTCAGATAAGCATTTAAAATAACAACTGTAAAAACAACAAGGATAAAGCAATTGAACACTTTGCCTGAACTATCAAAACACCCATCTGCTGTAAGACTTCTGAAGGGGGAAAAACAACAAGGACCAATTGCCACTTCAACAGTGCATCACGACAGTACAGAACAACTCAAAATGCTGTAATTCCCATCCACAAAATAATCCGTAAGCTAAAAAGCCAAGAAGTGGTCAACAAAACCCACTCACCCTTCAACAGCCCCATCTAGCCTGTGTGCAAATCTGAAAAAAAATAAAAACTAACTGTAGACTATCAGGCCTTAAATAAAGTAACTCCACCACTGAATGCTGCTGTTCCAGACATGGTAAAACTCCAACAGAAGCTCAAGTCCAAAACAGCAAAGTAGTATGCCACTATTAACATTGCCAATGCATTTTTCTCCATTCCTCTGGCAGCAAAATGCAGGCCTCAGTTTGCCTTCATGTAAAGGGGTGTGCAGTACACTTAAAACCAACTGCCCCAAAAATAAAAGCACAGTCCTACCATCTACCAGAAACTGATCCAAACTGCACTAAAAAAAATAAAACTCCAAAACATCTGCAGTACATCAATAATATCATTATATAAGAAAACACTGCAGCAAAATATTTGAAAAAAAAATCATCCAGATTCTCCTAAATACTAGTTTTGCTATCAAAAAAAAAAAAAAAAAAAGTTACAAAACCTGCTCAAAAAATCCAGTTTCTAAAAATTAAGTAAAAAAATAGACAGCGTCAAGTTCCCACTAATGTCCTCAACAAAATCACAGCAATGTCTCCACCAACCAACAAAAAAAACCCCACAAGCTTTCCTAAGCACCATAAGCTTTTAAAAAATACACATTCCTAAGTACAACCAAATTGTAAACCCTCTCTACCTGGTTACCCACAAAAAAACCACTTTCCAATAAAACCCTTAACAGCAACACACCTTTGCCCAAATCAAACAAAAAATTGCTCACACCACAGCCCTTAGCCCAATCAAAACAAACCCAAATGTAAAAAACATACTCTACTCCACAGCCGGGAGCCAGAGTCTGCCCTAAGACCTTGAACAAAAAATGCCTGGGGAGGCTCAAAGCCAGCCACTAAAATTCTGAAGTCAAAACTACAAAAAGTCTAAAACCAACCACACTCCAACAGGGAGGGAAATTTTAGCAGCCTATAAAAACATCCAAACTGCTTCAAAAATAATAACACTAAAGCACAATTCCTCCTAGCACCCCAACTACCAGTGCTAAAGTAAATATTTAAAGCAAATTTCCCTCTACCCACCATACCACCAGTGCCACATAAAGTAAATAAATTACTCTCATCACACAGCACAGAATTTTTAGTTAAAAATCTAAATCACTCTGAAATTTTAAAAATAATTACAAATTAACCTAAAAGTAAAACCTTCAGTCTCATAAATTAAAAAAAAACAAAAAACTAAATAACACCTACTGAAAGAACTCCTCCGTAAAACCAACTACCAGCAAAAAAACACACTGTGCTCTTTTCACTGACAATTCCTGTCACATCATATAAACAACCCAAAAGTAAAAAAAAGCCGTATAAAACCCCACACAACAAATTGCACAAGCTAATTAAAAAAAATGAAGCAAACTTACTAAACTCAAAGCTGATTAATTACCTCTAAAACATAAAAGTAAAAAGAATAAAAAGTAACCAAACCTGTACCTCTAATTCATAAAGAGTAGCCAAAACTCCATAAAAATAATTCAAAAAGTAAAAAAAACCCAACTGGCAGCATAAAAAAACCCCAATCTAAGCTGCTAATAAATAAAAAACATTGCTACCATAATTAAAAAATTACTATAAAAGTCCACCATATAAGTACCCATATCCCCAAAAATTAAACTAATAAAAAGCACCAAAGCAACTAACAAATAAATCAAACTACAAAAATAAAAGTATCAAAACCAAATTTAAATTAGCAACGCAAAAAAAAGTTATTCCTAACTCAAGAAGTTCATGATGCCTCAAGGCATCAAAGCAAAAATACCACCTATAAATAAACACAAAACCAAAAAATAAATCTAACCATAAACAGTATTTCTCAAGTTATCCATAACTAAAACACATGTACTACGATCAAACAAGCCAAGCAAATAAAGCCCCTGTAGTATAGTAAACAATAATCCAAATATAAGTATAAAAAACCCTAGCAAATTAATTACATTACACTGCCCCAAACACACCAAAATAAACACTGTGTACTTCACAATGATAAAAACCACTACAAAATAACTAAAACCTGTGCTGTACCTTATGATACAGCCCGTAACACCATTCTAAGCCTTAAAAACCAAATTCTTTAAAAACATAATATCCCTAAAAAAATTAAATCAAACAATAAAACTCATTTCAAAAATAGTCTTATCAACATCTGGGCTAGGGAACATAACATTAAATAAATATACCATATCCTCTACCACACACCAGCTGCAGGGAAAGTAAATAAATTACAAAAAACTGTTAAAAACCGTCTTAAAAACGCGAAATAAAAAATATTTCAAAAATTAAAAGCAACATCTAACAAAAGCCACCTAATTAAATAACACCCAAAGTTCACCAACAAAAAAACCCTGCCCAGTCTGAACTCCTGCATACAGTAAATAAAAGCCCTGTAACACATATTAAAAAATATTTGAAAAACCAATTTAAATCAATTCTGCCTCAAGTACAAACCCATCCATAAAACTGTCTTTTCTCAAAAACCAAATTATACATAATACATATAGGAAAAAACCCCACAACAAAACCATGTGCACCTCAAAACATTTTAACTGTTAAGCAAAATCCATTTATCAATATCACTTTTTGTTTAATGTCTCTACCATTATCTGTAGATAACTATATATTTTTATATAGATGTATGCATTTATAATGTATGTGTTTATAAAGTAAAAATTCAATTAGTTTAGTAAGTTAATGACATATTAATAAAGAGTAGAATGTCCTAATATGACTATAATACTTGTGTCCCTAATCATCTGTTCTGCACGTGCTATGTGTTTTGTACCTTTAAAACTAATTCTAAAGTAAAACAAACAAACAAAAAAAGAAACAGGCAGTTTGTTTTTAAAAAGAGCGTTCACTCGTCTCCATTATTTTTTCCTCAAAACTATGTATGTCCATCAAATGCACAAACAACAGCAAAAAAAAAAAGTGTTTTTTTTTGCCTTTTAATTAACTGAGCTAATCTAAACCAAAAAAACTTTCTGAACTTTTTCTTTTTTCCTTTTTGCAAAAAATTATTTAAATCTACTCTAAACTAAAAAACAATAAAAACCCACAAAAATCTTACACACGAAGCCCACCCAGCCTGAACCTCAACATTTTCCAGCGTCACAAAAAATAAAAATAATAAAACCCTAAAAGAACTAAACTAACTCCTGCAAAAAACTCTCAGTTTTGCAATCTCTCTTCAAAATAGCAAAAAAAATTATTATTTCATTTCATAATTTTTAAAATTTATGCTTGTAAACATTTGAAAAATTTTCTCCACTCTTCTCCCAAAAAAAAACTATTCCCAGACAAACTAAAAACCAAAAAAATTAAAGTTTACTCTCCAAAAATATCCCATTCAAAATTTTCCTCCCAAATTCACCCTAAACCAAAACAGGCACAAACAACAACACTTATTTGTAGACAGATTAAAGATATAAAACACAGAAAAAACTCCAAAACCAGACCAACAAGAAGTATCAAAAATGACTTTTATTACAAGTGATTTGCAGAAACTGGCCAGCAGTTTAATGTTCCTGACACCATCCAGTGATCAGTGTCCACACTGCAGCCTTGAGCTCCTGGTTCCTCAGGCTGTAGATGAGGGGGTTCAGGGCTGGAGGCACCACCGAG
The DNA here is from genome assembly GCA_014839755.1 of Sylvia borin. Classification (NCBI taxonomy): domain Eukaryota; kingdom Metazoa; phylum Chordata; class Aves; order Passeriformes; family Sylviidae; genus Sylvia; species Sylvia borin. The sequence goes on from JACEWE010000045.1 coordinate 344,851, forward strand.
TACAGAACTGACAGGGCCAGATCCAGGGATGGGGAGGAGATGGAGGGGGGCTTCAGGTGAGCAAACATGGCAGTGCTGAGGAACAGGGAGACCACGGCCAGGTGAGGGAGGCAGGTGGAAAAGGCTTTGTGCCGTCCCTGCTCAGAGGGGATCCTCAGCACAGCCCTGAAGATCTGCACATAGGAGAAAACAATGAACACAAAACAGCCAAGTCCTAAACAGGCACTAACAGCAATGAGCCCAAGTTCCCTGAGGTAGGATTTGGAGCAGGAGAGCTTGAGGATCTGGGGGATTTCACAGAAGAACTGGCCCAGGGCATTGCCATGGCACAGGGGCAGGGAAAATGTATTGGCTGTGTGCATGAGAGCATTGAGAAAGGCACTGGCCCAGGCAGCTGCTGCCATGTGGGCACAAGCTCTGCTGCCCAGGAGGGTCCCGTAGTGCAGGGGTTTGCAGATGGACACGTAGCGGTCGTAGCACATGATGGTCAGGAGGGAAAATTCTGCTGAGATGAAAGAAGGAAAAGAAAAAGAGCTGTGCAGCACATCCTGCATAGGAGATGTCCCTGGTGTCCCAGAGGGAATTGTGCATGGCTTTGGGGACAGTGGTGCAGATGGAGCCCAGGTCGCTGAGGGCCAGGTTGAGCAGGAAGAAGAACATGGGGCTGTGCAGGTGGTGGCCGCAGGCCACGGCAGCGATGACGAGGCCGTTGCCCAGGAGGGCAGCCAGGGAGATGCCCAGGAAGAGGCAGAAGTGCAGGAGCTGCAGCTGCCGCCTGTCTGCCAGTGCCAGCAGGAGGAAGTGGCTGATGGAGCTGCTGTTGGACATTTGCAGTGTCTTGGCATGGGGATCTGTAAAAACAGTAATCATGGAATAGTTCAGTTTGGAGAGGACTTTCAATATCCCAGCACAGCTTGGTGGCACTTTCCCCCCACTGCCTGCCCAGGGCTCTGCTGCCTGGAGCTGTCCCTGCCTGCAGCTGCTTCCCTGTGCCCAGGGCTGGGCCCTGCCAGTGCTGCCAGAGCCCAGCCCAGCCCTGGGGGCTCAGCTCTGCCCTGCAGACCCCTCCCAGCTCAGGCACTGCCCAGGGGCAGCTCTGGCTCTGCAGGCTCTGATGGCAACGTCAGAGCAACCCTGAGGAGGCTGGAAAAACAACAGTGATGCTGCCTGCAACGGACCCTCTGCTGATTTCTGTCACTGCCTGGTTAATTAAGATCTGAGAGAAAATTTTTGGTTTATTTTTCTAAACCTGAAGCTGAGAGATGAATATCTATGTGCAATTTCCCATCTAAGGCAACATACATCAAGTAGATTAAAAAGCAGAATTTTCCCATTTATGCAGCCCTAGCCTGCATGTATCATCCCTGGATAATCTACTTGGAAATGTTCTGCAGTTAAATGTCATGCTGGGAGCAGTCCTGAACAATGCAGCATCCTCACCACACAAGGAGAACACTTCCAAGCCTTACCAGCTGTCTCCTTCCACCCAGATCTTGTCCCCCAGTGCTGGGAGCAGCCCCCAGGGCTGGCTGAGAGCTGTCCCTGGCAGGCAGCAGAGTCCCTGCCCCAGCACAGCGCCCTGGGCTGCAGGACCCTGCTCTGCAGGACAGCCCTGGGCACCCCTGGCTGCTCCACACAAGACACAATCAGAGAATGTACTCACAGAGTCTGTAGGCATTGGCATGTTCCAGCTGTAGGAGATGACTGCAGGAGCTGCAGCTGCATTGTCCTGCAGCCAGAGGTTCCTGTGCCAAGGGCTGGGAGTGATTCTCCCGCAGTCACTTCTCAGCCCCTTCCCAGCCCTGAGTGATTGAAGCTCTCTGTGCCTGTGTGCTGTGCCCGGGCTGGCTGCAGGCAGTGCCCCAGCCCTGCTGGGCTGGGAGAAGAGCTGCTCATCAAGAGAAATGTGCTTTTAAGCTCTTCTTGGTTGCCAGGAGCTGCCTCTGTGCCAGGAGCCCAGCCCAGCTCAGCAACACAGACACAGCACACTTTAATGAGCTTCTCGGGGCTTGTGCTGAGGCCCTGAACATCAGATCCTCAGAGGGAGATGAAGAAACCTCTCAAGAGCTCCAAGTCAGAATCCAACTCCAAAGTTTCCTGAAGTTTTAATGGGTCCCACTGAGGGACACGACAGAGAAAGTGTCCCCAGGCCCCAGGCAGAGCAGAGAACTGCAGGCAGTGATGACAGGTGGGGACAAAGAGAAGCCAAGTCCTGGTGTCCTGGGGCACAGCAGCCTCTGTGCCACCAAGGGCTGTGAGGAGACACCTTGTCCTGAGGCCCTGGGGCCTCCTGGCACAGCCCCAGCAAGGCTGGGCACTGTCAGCCCCTTGTCCTGCCCTCAGCATCCCCCTCCCATGCCAGTGGCCTCAAGGATGTGCTGGAAGGAGTCCCTGGGGAGCCTTGGTCAGGAATGGCCCTGGGGGGCTCCTTAATGCTCCCAGGGACTGCAGGTTCTTCAAAGGACTTTCGGGTTTTACTTTTGCCTTGGAGTCTCTGAGTGGTCTCTGCAATCCTGGCCTCCAATTATCTGCTTTAATTAGTCCCTTGAGAGGCTTTGTCAGTAACAACACTCAGTGGGGCTCATTAATACTTCAAGGTACTTCAGTTATTTTAAAGGAACTTGGTGTTTCCTCTTTAAGAGTGTCTCTGTAAGAAGTTTGTGAAATCATGGCCCCCATTATCTACTTTAACAAGTCCCTTGGGATTCCTAGTCAGTAAAAAAACTTAGTTGTGCTCATTAATACTACATGCTGACTAAGGTGTATTAAAGAACTTTTTTTTGACACTGAGTGTAAGAGGTTCATGGAATCATGGCCTCCAATTATCTGCTTTAATGAGTCCCTTGAGATTCTCAGCCAGTAACAACACTCAGTGGGTCTCATTAATGCTTCAAGATACTCAAGATTTTAAAGGTACTTTGGAATTTCCTTCCCACACTGAGTCTCTGCGAGGTTTTTGTGCAATCCTGGACTCCAATTCTCTCCTCCAAGGACTCCATGAGGGGCCTGTGTTGGGGTTGGTCCAATTAATACTTTCAGACATTTTGAGTGTTTCTCTGACTTGGACTCCTGGAAAGGTTTGTGCAATCTCCTCCCAGGCTCTGAGCTTCCAGCGCTCGGCACCAAATGCACCACGGGGCTCATTAGGATAAGGCAAGTCCTGACAAACCATGGCTGTGCCTTGATTTCCCTCTGGTCTGGTGCAGTTCATTAGGAAATTTGTTTCATAGACTGATGGAGAAATACTTCAATGGGCTTCTAAGAAATCCACATTCTTATTTTCAGTGATGTGTTATTTTTCTGTTTTCATTACAGAAGAGGTGATTGCAGAGTCTCTCCCAAGGTAGTCTGGACTGGTCAGAGAATGCTGTGCCTTGAGGTCTGACCTGGTGTAGACCACCCTGCTCCAAATTCCCCAACCCCATCCTGTCTCTCCTCACTCACCTGGGACCTGCTTTACTTGCAGAACTAGGCTGCACTCAGGCAAAGAGGGGTTTTCTTCCTTTTTTAGCAATCTAAAACTCCTAAGTTTCAGATAATCTGCTCAAGTGTGTGCCAAGCCCAAGGTGCCACCAAGGAGGTTCCCCTTCCCCAAGGCAGAACCATGCAAGGAATGATTTAGACACACAGGAAGTTCTGCAATAAACACAAATCCAGAGTTGGCTGAAGGCAGAATTAGACCAGCTCCTGAAGGACAGACAAGCTTTGAACTCCTTGCAGCTCCCAGCTGCAGGTGGGTTGTTGGGAGGTGTGTGAGTGAGGCCAGAGTGAGGGCAAGGGAAATGCAGAGAGCCCTGGAAGTGCTCCTGTGCAGACAGGCTGTGGGGAAGGGCACTGCAGGCCTGGGCTGGGCCAGGAGTGAGGCTGGATCATCATGCCAAGCTGCCCTGGGCCATGGCAAGGGGCTGTGGCCATGGCCAGTGGCCTGAGCCCACTGCCTGGGCCCCTTGCTCAGGGCTGGTGTCAGTGGCCAGAGGCAGAGGGGATCCCTTGCTGGGGGCTGTGCCATGGCCACCTGCCCTGTGCCGCGCTGGCTGCTCAGGCGCCGCGGAACCAGCAGCAAACGCCACTGCCAGGGCCAAAGGCAGCTCAGGCAGACAGAAAGGGGCAGTTTCTGCCTGAAATGTCCTGAAATTACCTGAGATGGGATCAAATACAATGACGGGGCCATGGCCAGACTCTCATGTTCTTCAATCCCACCTCACATCATTGCCAGGGGCAGGGACAGGGACAGGTGACTTCCCAGCGTGGATCACAGTGAATGTGGGTCACCAGGGCTCCTCCCAATGTGGGTCCTCTGATGGGGATGAGGTTGAAGATGCACATAAAGCTCTTCCCACAGTCGGGGCACTCGCAGGGCTTCCCTTACAGGTGCCTCCTTTGGTGTCTGGTCAAGTGGGAGCTGTGAGTGAAGCTCTTCCCACACTGGGGACACTCGTAGGGCCTCTCCCCAGTGTGGATGTGCCGGTGTCTGACGAGGTTGTTGTGCTTGAAGCCCTTCCTGCAGTCGGGGCAGTGGAAGGGCCTCTCCTCTGTGTGAATGCGCTGGTGCAGGAGGAGTGCTGGCATGTGACTGGGATCATACTGGAGCTTACTGGGCTCATGCTGGTGTTGCAAGAGAGCAAGTGGGATCACACTTTGGGCTACTGGGAGCAACAGAGAAACTGGGATCATGCTGTAAGAAAATTGGAGGAAACTGGGAATGACTGGATGCATGCTGGAGGCAACTGGGATATACTGGGCGTGACCTGGATCATACTGGCATAACTTAGGAGCACCTTACTGGGATCACTGGGAGTGTCTGGGAATGACTACAAACATGCTGAGGGCAACTGGGATATACTGGGAGTGTCTGTAACCATACTGGGGATGACTGGGAACACACTGGAAACAATGGGGACCATGCTGGGAAGAACTGGGACCCCATGCTGGGGTAAACTGGGAGCGAGTGGGAGTTACTGGGTCTACACTGGGGGCAACTGGGCATGACTGGGACCATGCTGGGAGGAACAGGGAGCAACTGGAACCATGCTGGAGGGAACTGGAATCCTACTGGGATCACCGTGGGAGAGGCTGGTCCCATGCTGAGGGAGACTGGAATCATACTGGAGCATACTGGCAGCAACTGGGACTGCACTGAGGGTGACTGGGAGTGGCTGGAGCAACTGGGATCAGGCTTGACAAAACTGAGAACAACTGGGAGTGACTGGGAACATGCTGGGAGCAACTGGGATATAATGGGAAAGACTGAAATCATAGTGGGGGTAAATGGGAGCACCTGGAACCAGGCTGGGTGATAATGGGAGCAGCTGTGCCCATGCTGGGGTCATACTGGGATCCTACTGGAACCAGACTGGGATCATACTGGGAGTGACTGGAATAGTACTGGGAATATCTGAGAGTGACTGGGATCTTACTGGAACCAGACTGGGAGTGACAAGAAGGGTGCTGGCTGTGACTGGAACCATACTGGGGGTGACTGGCTCCTACTGGGATCATCCTTGGAGCCACTGGGATTACAGCAGGTGTGAATGGATCCTGACTGGGGCTTACTGGGAGCTACTGGGCCCATGTTGGGAGGAAAATGTGGACACCTTGGGAGCAACTGGGAGGTCCTGGAACCATGCTGAGGGGACTGAGACCACAACTGGGGAAACTGGATTCATACTGGGAGAAACTGGGACTGTACTTTGGGCAACTGATAGAAATTGGGAACATGCTGGAGGCAACTGGGAGTAACTGGGAAAGACTGGGATCATTCTGAGGTATCCAGAACCTTACTGAGGTGACTGGGATATACTGGGAGTGTCTGTAACCATACTGGGGGGACTGGAATCACACTGGGAACAGCTGGGACCATGCTTGGGACAACTGGGTGTGACTGAGACCATATGAGAAGGACTGAGACTATTTTAGGGACAACTGGGATCATACTGGGAGGAACTGAGAACAACTGCAACTATTCTGGCTGCAACTGGAATCATACTGGGATCACAGTGGGAGCAGCTGGATCCATGCTGGGTGGGACTGGGATCACACTGAGGGTGACTGGACTCATACTTGGATTGACTGGGAATGGCTGTGAATGACTGGAATCACACTGACACAAACTGGGAAAAACTGGGAATGACTGGGAACGTTCTAGGGGTCACTGGGATATACTGGGAGAGACTGGAAGTCACAGGGATCCTACTGGAGGCTACTGGGGTCATCTTGGCATTGACAGGGAGACACTGGGATCACACTGGGGGCCACTGGCATCATACTGGGATTACAGTGGGTGTGAATGGACACTGCCTGTGGGTTACTGGGAGCTACCAGAGCCATGCTGAGAGCCTACTGGGGATACACTGGGAGCAACTGGGAATGACAGGATGCATACTGGTGACAACTGGGATGTACTGGCAGTGACTGGGATAAAACTGGGGGCAACTGAACCTTGCTGAGGGAACTGGGAGTGCCTGGCAATGACTACAAGGGCAACTGGGATATACTGGGAGTGTCTGAGGCCATGCAGGTGGTGACTGGGACCACACTGGGAGCCACTGGAGGTAAGTGTGAGTGACTGGGGTCCTGCTGAGAGAGACTGGGAGAATACTAAGGGCAACTGGGAGAACTGGGAATGCACTGGATGAAAGTGGAAGCAACTGGGACCCTGCTGGGGGCAAATTGCATCATAATGGGCAATGACTGGGAGTGACTGGGCTCATACTGGGACTGCCGAGGAAACTGGAACCACACGGAGGGGACAACTGGGCTCATCCTGGGAGCAGCCACTGCCGGCACCGGGACCCGAACCCCTTTCCCGGCCATCCCGCCCCTCCAGCCCCAGCACCCCCCAACGGGGTCCCGGCAATCCCAGGGGACCCCCCATGTCCCCCCGAGGGACACCTTGGCTCGGCTTTGGAGCCCTGCAAGCTCCAAACATCCCCCAAAAACCCCAAACCCAGGGACCCCCGGGATATTTGGGGCGAGCTCCCCCTCCCCGGGCACCTGCGGGATCGGGGCCGATGGTCCCGGGGGGCTGCGGGTTCAGGGAGCGCTGGAGCCGCCCGGTCCCTCCTCTGCTCTTCTTCCTCCTGCTTCCTGCTGCCGCTCCTCCTCTTCCTCCCTCCCTCCTCCTCCTCCCCTGTTCCCGAACCCCTCGCAGCCCGCGGGACGAGCGGGGATGGAGCCGGGACAGGTCGGAATGCAGAGAGGGGTGAGGGGGGATGCCAGGAGTGGGAGTGACTGGGCTGTACTGGGATCCTACTGGGATCCTACTGGGATCCTACTGGGAGTGCGCAGGGGCAGGGCGATGGCTCCAGCCATCCAGGGGGGATCCAGGTGGGATCCCACCACTACAGGGGTGGTTTTCCTCCCCATTTTAGGGTGTTTGTAGGCTGCAGCCCCACAAGCTCCTTTTAAGGGAGGATCATGACCTCCTTAAGTGACATTTTTAGGGTGGCTCCCACTCCAAGCCCCTGCAGAGGATGTGTGGCCCTCCAGGGCGGATTTTTTGGGATTCTCTCTACCATCAACGCTTTCAGAGCCGCCGCTGTTGTCTGTTCGCAGGAAAACTCCCCTTAAAAGGACAACACCACTCCCATAGATTCCGGCAGCGGAGCCCCTGGGAGGGGTTGGGGGTCTCGGAAGGATTTGGGGGTCCCGGGTGATGCCGATGGGGACCCTGTGCTGGGTATAAACATTTGTGGCGGTCCCCAGCAGGTTTTGTGCATTCCAGGGTTTTTGGGGTCACGATGGATGTTTGGGGGTTCCTGGGGGAGGTTTTACGGGGTGCCGAAGAGGGGGAATAGGCGATCCCAGGGGAACCCAAGGCTGTTTTGGGGAACCTGCTGGTGACAGAAATGGGGACCCCGTGCCAGGTATAAACCTTCTCAAGGAGGTCTGGGGGGTCTTGGGAGATCTTGTGGGAATTTTGATGTCCTGAGAGAGTTTTGGGGTGGTCTCTATGGGGTTTTGCAGACTTGAAGAATGTTTGGAGGATCCAGGGATGTTGTTGGGATTGCAGGGATGTTGGGATGTCCCGGGGGTTTGGGGTTACCCAGAGGTTTTGGGGTCCCTGGGCGATGCCGGTGACAGAGCTGGGACCCCGTGCCGGGTCTGAACCTTCTCACTGCCCACGGGCAGCGTCAGCGTGTTCAGGGAGGATCCTGGGGGCCCGGGGGATCACCCCAAATCCCAGGGGACCCCAAGTCCTCAGGGACCCCTCTGAACTCCCCTCAGCGCTGGATCTGCTGCAGGCAGGGGGGAAGCAGCACTCGGCCCCCACCCCCCACCATCACAGGGGGGCAGAAACGGGGGAGGGGCACGGACAGGTCGGGGGGACCCCCAAAGTCCTGGGGGAGGGGACACGGGGGGACTCCCAGGAATCCCCGTGGGGGGATGAGGGGGACCCAGGAGGAGTTTGGGGGGACTGGGTGAGTCATGGGGGGACCCTCAGGAGTGTTGTGGATGTGGGGAGGGCAAAGAACAGGGCGACCCCCGGGATGGGTTTACGGGGGGACCGTATTGGACATTCCATGGCAGTGGGATAAGGATGAGATCTGCCCATGGAATTCCATGGGAATGGGATGGCAATGAGATCCATCTACAGAATTCCCATGGGAATTGGACAGCGGTGGGATCCATCCTTGGAGCTCCCACGGGAATTCCCATGTTCCCAAATTTTGCCCTCTCAAATCCCATATTTCCAAATCCCACATTCCCATAGGGAATTTCTGCCCTCCTCACCTTTATGCTCCAGTGCCTCCCGCCCATATCTGACACATTTCCGGAGCCATTCCAGGCAGGTGTGCCCCAGGGGATTTGTGAATTCCTCAGCCTCAATCTCCTTCGTGTTCCCAGCGCCTCTTGGTGACCTGGGCAGTGCCGTGGCCACCACGAATCCCCCGGATCCTGGCTGGAAGGAGAGGAATTCCTACCCCTGGGAGCCGAGCTGATGGGATCCGCGGACGCTCCCATGGGACAGGAGGTGACAGCCGGAAACCTCCTGCAGCGTGTGGAGACCTGGGCAGGGATTGGACCCACGGAGACCCACGGGATCGTGTCCCGGCCCCACGGAGCCCCATTGCAGCCCCACGGAGCCCCGGAGTCTGATGGAGACCCACAGAGGCTCATGCCAGCCCCTTGGATCCTGCAGGGATGCACATCCCAGCGCCCCAGATGCCGGCGCAGCCCCACGGATCCCCAGTGCAGCCCCACAGGTGCCGTGGCAGCCCCACAGATCCCCCAGGCCCGGCTCCCCGCGCTGAGCCCCGCTCTGGCTGTGCCGCTCCTGCGGCATCTGCAGCTCCCTGGTGGCCCCGTGCCGGTGCCGCTCCTTGTGCCGGCTCTGGCCATCCCAAAATCCCGGCTGGGCTCCGGCCGCCATCCCCGGCGGCTGCGGCTCCGCCCGGCCCCGCTGGCGCTGGCGGCGCTGGAAGGGGATCCCATCCAGGGAGCCCATGGACAGGAACTGGGGGAAGCCCGGGCCGGGCTCCGCCAGCGCCACGGGCAGGGACCGCAGGGAGAGGAGAACTGGGGGGACACGGAGATTTGGGGGCTGGGGGGTCACGGGGGAAGGAAAGGGGACACGGGGAGAGCTGGGAGAGCAGGGAAGGGGCTTTGGGGGTTCCGGGATTGAGAAAAGGGGAGGCTGGGGTGGGTAGAGGTGGGATGGGTGGGGTTAAAGGAGTTCCTGTACTCAGGAAAGGGAGCTCCAAGGGTCTCCGGTGTCCTCATTCCCATCAAAAGGTGGGGAAACCCGGGATGGTTGGAAATAGGGGTCCGTGTGTCCTCAGTGGTGAGGAAAGGAAGGGCTGGTGTTGGAGTCCAGGACATCCCCTTGGATGGCCTGGGACCCAAGGAAAGGAATTTGAGCCCTGGACAGGGGGATGTGGAGCCGGTCCAGGGGGCTCAGAGACCTTGGCACAGAGCCCAGGAAAACACCAGGTTTGATTTCAATCCATGGGAAAAGCTTCCAACATTGCAAAAGGAATTACAAACCACCGAGATGTGAAAATAGTAGTTTAGTACAGTAGACGATATAGAATTCAATACTTTTAGAATTTATAGAATAGAAGTAAATGAGACAAGATGGTGGAATTTGGGTGGTACCTTATGTACTTCACCTTCTTCCTCGTCCTCCATTTTTTGGAGTGGTGATGGCACAAAGTAGTTAGAGCAGATTAGAGCAAAGCAGAAATGTCACTTTTAGTGTGGGCACTGGGCATGGGCACAAAATTGTAAATAACCAATATGTAGTTATCTGTATAAATGTTAGGGGGCATCCCCTGAGGCGAGCAGTCGCCTCGTGTCCCAGCTGCTGTCCAGACCTATGCTGGGAGCAGAGAAAATTCCGAGATATCGAATAATAAACAACACGAAAAATCTGAAAACAGACCTTGAGGACTCTGCTTTTTTATTCCGACGCGACTCGGGGCTTTTAGGTGGCCAAGGACTTTAAACCACCTAAAGCTCAGGTGAGGAAAACCTCCCCGGACAACTGGCATCCCTGGGTGGGCACTGAGTGGGCACCTCACCGAGAACTGGCTTCACTGGGTGCTTTCCAGTGAACGCATGAAGCCCTCAAATCCAGGAAGAAATCCAGAGAAGACAGGGGAAGATTTGTGGCCACAGCAGCTGACTTCAACTTCGCCTCGGACAGACGAACTCCAAGGGCCCTGGACTCGTCACCCTGAGATCTGCTGGTCGGTGATCAGGACACCTCCAGGACGGATTTGAGAACATCTGCACCCTGCTCTTCAGTTTTGGTGAGACCGGTCAAATTTTAGAACACATGGGGGTGGGAGTCTCCCAGGAACAACTTAAGATCCTATCCACTTTTCGGGTGGTTTTGTCTGCACATCCTGCAGGCCTTTCTGAAAAGAACCTTCAAGCTCTGCTTTTGTGGGTTCGGTGTAACTTTCCACATTGTGAAACCCACGTCCTATTTGAGCCGGCATTTTGGCAAGAGGCAAATAGGGAGTTGTACCACAGAGCAACTAAATGGGATAAAACGGCTGCGAAGCTATTGCCGGCAGGGAGAATCATGCTAGAGGCAATTTCATGTAATAAAAAGGCAGTTCCTCGTTCTTTACTGCAGCAGAGGACTGCGCAGGAGGAACAGAGCGATGTTTCTTCTGTAGAACTGCAGCCAGCTGCTTCTCAGCAGCAGGCAGATCCCATATCTCCTAGTGAGAACGTGGGAGGAGGGGATAGCCAGCCGCTTCCCCAGGTTATAGCAACAGGAGAGAGCCAGCAGCTTCTCCAAGACGAGGCACATAAATCACAAGAGCTTATCTCGGAGCCTCAAATTCTGAAACCTGATTCCCCAATGCCAGTCCCAGGAAAGAGAAAAGTTGTACTTCATCCCAGCGATCAGGATAGAGACATGCTTTCTTTTGAAGCATGTTCCCTGGACATGGGACAATTGCCCTGGGGGGGGAACGGGAAGATTTAGATCGGATTCCACCTGGAGGTCCCGTTACCCCTCCCCAGACACCGCGCGAAATCGCTTCGCCATCCCTTCCTCCACCCGAGCAAGGACAGACACAACAGGGGGGAGGGGGAGTGAGCCAAACACCAGAGCAGGGAAAACAACCCCAAATCGCGCCGGCGGCGGGAGATAACACTGCGGCACAAGGACGCCAAGACGATGCGAGTCAATTGCGCCTGGAACAATCACACGGCACGGACGCGGAGCGTGACGGGGGGCAGCAGAAAAACACACCATGTCAGGGGGGCGCGGATCGCGGGGGAAAACAACTCGCGGGTGACCGTCAGGATTTCGCGGACCGTGAGACCGGGACAAAGGGGGAGGAAAAGCCCATGCCGGTAGCTCGGCGCAGGGCGATGATGGAGGCCACGGGAAGCGAAATGGACAAAATTGTGTCCACATCGCAAGGTGTGGGCAGAGAGCCAGGAAGGGCGGCGCAGACGCATGCGCAGAGCCGTGCACTGCAAACCCCAGAGGCGCCCGCGGCTCACGTTGGCGCAGGCGCAGTGGGGGTGGGATGTGTCCCAAGCCGCAGTCTCACTGCGGGCGGGGTAAACCCCGATGGCGAGCGAGATGGGGCGGCCCCCGGGGGCGGGTCGAGAGGGAACGCCTCCCAGGGCGGTGCCAGGACGATGCCAGCAGGATCGGAGCAGGCGGGGGCGGTGCAAGTGTTGATGGGGCGTGGCCAGGGCGGAGAATTTCTCCAAGGGGCCGCCTCCTCACAGCAGACGCCACAAACTATGACCCCGCCCACGAGCGGCGCCTCAATACCAACACGGCGGCCACTCGGTGGTCCAGGATCGGCTAGCTTGTTCAGGCACATGCGTGCACGTCCAAACATCACTGCAGTGTCTCCCAGAGATCCAGAAACGGAGGGTTTGTTACAAACACAGCGTCTTCTGTCAGAAATAATGGAAGAGGTCCCAGACCAAATGCCGATCGATTGGCAAGGTCCAGCTGTCGCCGTGCCAGGGCCACCTAGTGGCGGAACACTCACATTGCATCATTTTTTCCCAGTTTCATATAAAAAACAGATTGATTCTCGAAAGCAACAATTCCAACAAGAACAAATGGAGCCGTTGCCAACTTTAGAGGATCATGCAGCAACTCAACTGCAACAACAAGCACACGACACAGATGACGACATGATTCAAATCACTGCTTCACAAGGCATTCCATTCAGATCAACAAAAGCTTCTCTTCAGTTATTTTCACAGACGCTTTCTTCGGTTACCTTCCACCTATCTGATGGCTCAACCTTTTGTCTTGGCAATTTAGTAACTTGGGGCAAGGGTTATGCTTGTGTCTCCACAGGAGTCGGACCGAGATGGGTGGCAGCGAAAAACGTGAAGCCCTACCGAGTCCAAGCGCAAGCAGACGCGGACCCCAAGATTGGAAACAGAGACGCAGGCATGCAGATGTGAGCGGATGTCAAGACAGCGAACGTCCCCTTGTTCTACGTGCAAAAGAGACTTTGGGATTTGGGTTTTCTTTGGGACTTGGGTGGTGGTGCATTTCAATGGTTCCCAAGAGAAAGAGGCCTTTGGTGACACACGTGTGCCTCATTCTCTCAATGATTGCTTTGAGCAATGCGGCAGTTTGGCCCATGGCTCAGCCAAAGGAAAATGTTTGGGAAACTCTGGCCAATGCATCAGGGCTGGACACCATTTGTTTAACTCACTCGAAACCAGGAAAGCCTTTTTCAACATGTTTAGTGGGATTGCCAGTCAACAAATGGCTGTTTCCAGAAAACATCCCTCCAGTGATCTTAAAGGTCATTTCAAATCCAGTGGACAAATGGGATGTTTGGATGAGTTTCCTTCCTGTGGCTCCTTTTGAACCACAGGAATTGGAAATTCTTGGATCAGTCAGAATGAAGTTTTGTGTGAAATTTAATTATCCAGGAGTGGCGGGAAATAAAACAATAGACGTCACTCCCAATCATGCAATTTATAGAAATGCATCATCTTGGTGTAACTACACTAAGATGATGAGCAGACCATCCAACCATGTTCCAGTGCAATTGCCAAGAGGAGTCTTTTT
>JACEWE010000045.1:358472-397147 GCA_014839755.1 Sylvia borin
CCCATTGGGAGATGCTCCATCCAGAGGGACGAGCCAAGCATTCCTGCCTGGATATAATCTGAGATTTAACACACCAGAACCAGCCTGTATCCACTGGATTCCCAGAGGAAGACCAGGCCCATCTACACCACCACTGGACCTTGAGTGGAAAGCTGCAACTTTCTCCAGGAGCGTTGCTTCAAGAAACCTGCATCTGTCACTCCAGGAGGACTGCAGCCACGATTTGATTTGACTGCTTCCAACACCCTGACTGACCGGGTGTCAGCTTGTATTCTGACGCTCTCAGTGTTTGTATTTTTACTGCTGCATTTTTAGTTTATTTTTAAGTTTTTAGTTTAGGCTGCAGGGAGGAAGAGGAAGATGCCCCAGGACAGCCAGACAGATGAGGAGGAAGTCAGTGCCCCTTTCTCCCTCTCTCCTGCTCCATCTCCCAGTCCAGCATGGCCCCTGGCTTCAGGACAACACTGCTGCTGATGCTGTCCAGCTGGGGATGGACTGGGAGGATCTTCTTCCCCTTCCCTGTGGCACAGAGACAAATCCCATCCTCTCCTTCTCCTTCCTTCCCCAGACATGGAGCTGAGGACAGAGACCAGGGAGGACAAATCCCCACAGCAGAACCTCATGGAAGAGGCTGTTTTGAACAGCTCCACAGTGCAGAAATCCAATGGGGAGAAAATGCCCCACAGATCCCACAGGAGGAAGGGCTCCAAACCCATCCCACGGTGCTCTGAGTGGGAAAGACCAAACCAGGGACAGGAAGGTGAACAGAGCTTTAGCTGACACTCTGAGCTGGTGGTCCCTGAGCAGCTCCATGATGTGGAGAAGCCCCACAAGTGCTTGGAATGTGGGAAGACCTTCAGGCAGATGTCCCAACTGATCAGCCACTGCCAGATCCACACTGGGGAGAGGCCCTACGAGTGTCCCCAGTGTGGGAAGAGGTTTCGGATCAGCTCCCATCTCCTCTCACATCAGCCAATTCACACAGAGGAGAGGCCCTTCCACTGCCCCAGCTTCGGGAAGGGCTTCAAGTTCAAATCCTACCTTGTCAGGCATCAGCGCATCCACACCGGGGAGAGGCCCTACAAGTGTGGGGAATGTGGGATGAGCTTCACCCAGAGCTCCAGCCTGATCTGCCACCAGAAGATCGACACTAGGGAACAGCCCTATGAGTCTGAGCAATGTGAGAAGACCTTCAGCCACAGATCCACCTTGATCCACCACCAGAACATCCACGCTGAGGAAAGGCCATACAAGTGTGAGGAATGTGGGAAGGGCTTCAACCAGAGATCCCAACTGATCACCCACAAAATGAGCCACACTGGGGAGAGGCCATATGAGTGTTCCCAGTGCGGGAAGGGGTTTCAGATTGGCTCCCATATCCTCATGCACCAGCGGATTCACAGAGAGGAGAGGCCCTTCCGCTTCCCCATCTGCGGGAAGGGCTTCAAGCGGAACTCCCACCTCGTCAGACACTGGCACATCCACACTGGAGAGAGGCCCTATGAGTGTCCCCAGTGTGGGAAGAGGTTCTCAGAGAGCTCTAACTTGACCCAACACCAACGGAGCCATAGGTAAGGGAAGACCTGTGAGTGCCCAAACTGTGGGAAGAGCTTTGTGCACTGCTCAAGCTTCATCCCCCATCAGAGGACCCATTCAGAGAAGAGCCTACGTTACCCACATTCCCAGTACTCCATGCTGAGAAGACACCTGCCAGGTGGTCTCCATATCCTTCTGGATTCCCACAGTCTGGATGAACACAGGGCAGGAACATCCTACAGGATTTAGATTGAAATCAGAAATTAATTGGGAAGAAGTGATTTCTTGACTTCACCAAAAATCTCATCTACTCTGTCCAGCTGTTTTTACTGCTGGCATCAAGTAGTGCTGCATGATCTTGGAGGTCTTTTCCATCTAAACAATTTCCATCTTCCTCCCATCAAAACAACCATAAATGGGATGAAAATAAAGAAATTAAACAAACAGATGTAAAGCTTCGCCATTTTCTGGGGTTCGGTCTGAATTTGGACTTTTTTCAATGGAATGTTTTGGGGGGATTTGAGTCTAATGGGGCTGTCAGATGTGTCCACAATCTCATAAGTGTTCCAGCAGATCATGTCCATCTGAGCCCATCTGTTCTCCAGGAATTCTAGTTGTCTGTCCCAGTCCATCTTGGGTCTCCCCATAAAGGATGTCCGCCCTAAAGTGCACAAATCGCTGCTGAAGTGCCCGAGCTGCTCCTCGGTGTGGACGTTCCTGTCCACCAGCCTCTCCTGGTCAGTGCCATGGGGGGCTAGGAGAGGGTTTAGAGGCTCCTGGGAGAACTGGAAGGACCTTCTGTCACTCATGAGGTTATCTGTGTTTTTGAGAGGGGGCTTGGCAGGGTCTGTGAGGGAGGTTTGAGGCCCTGGCAGGGCTGTGTGTCTTGGAGAGAATTTGGGTGGATCTTGGGGGAGATGTGAAGAGGATTTTGTGGTTTTGGAATCATTTATGTTTCAGGGAGTGTTTGGGGGTGTCCTGGGCAGAAGCCGTGGGGTGGTTGGAGGGGTCTGGGACTGGCTGTGGGTCTGGGAGGGGGTTTTGGGGCAGTTGTGACTCCACCAGACCCCCAAAGCTGCCACCAGACCCTGCCTCAAAGATGCTGCTGGGTTTTGGGGTCTCCATGTTGGTATTCATCCTCCTGGTGCTGCAAGAGAAGCTGAAGGGGGTCCCCAGGACCCATGTGTGTCCCCTCAGAGTGTGTGTGAGCCCCCCATGCCAGTGTCACCCCCTTTTCCCTCCCCACAGGGCTCCTGACCCAGCTCCTGCTGCCCCCAGGAGGGAATTTGGGGAGGGAGCAGAGGGGGTGCACAGTCCCTGCCGGGGGATGACCCCGGCCCAGCCCCTTTGTTTAGCACCAAGCTGGGCTGGGGGCCAGCAGGAGGAAGAGGCCCAGGGGAAGCAGATCCTGCAGGTGGGACAGGGCTTGGGCTCAGGGCAAGGTCCTGCCCTGCACACCTGGCTCAGGTGTGACCCTGCCCCAGGAAGGGAGTGGGACATTCCCATGGCCATGGATCAGAGCTGGGAGCAGCACTTGGTGCACAGACATGGAAATACTGGGAATGACTGGGACAACACTGACGGCTACTGGGAGTGACTGGATATGACTGGTGCATGCTGGGGGTAACTGGGATATACTGGGAATGAGTGAGATTATGCTGGGGGCAACTGGAACCATACTGTACTGGGGACTCTGGGGTGACTGGGAATGAGCCATGCTGGAATGGGGAGCAATGGGGAGTGACTGTATCTGTACTGGGAGCCACTGAGATCATACTGGCAGTGACTGGGACTATACTAGGGGCAACTGGGTGCAATTGGGATCATACTAAGTGGTACTGGGATAACAATAACGGGGGACTGGGATCATACTGGGAGCGACCAGGAGCATCCTGAGGGCAAGTTTGGACCATGTTGAGGGCTACTGGGATATACTGGGAAAAGCTGGAGCTGCTCTGAGGGTTACTCAGAGTTGCTGAAGGCAACTGGAATCAGTGCTGGAAGCAGCTGGGAGGAAGTGGGAGTGACTGGGAGCATGCTGGGGGAAACAGGGATGTACTGAGAGAGACTGGGAGTCACTGGGACCATACTGGGAAGTGACTGGAACCATGGCAATGGCCTGGGCTGGGTGCTGTGGGCCCTCAGGGTGCACAGGGAGCACCGTGACCCTGTGGGGCCTGCTGGAACCAAGGGGACATTGTGACACTCTGGGCCCGTCCTGCCTGTGGGGTGTTCCAGGAGCCCCGGGGTGCCCAGGGCAGCAGAGCAGAGCCCCTGGCTCAGGGCCTCTGTTTCCTCAGAGCTGGAGCCAAGGAAAGATGGAAGTGGCCCCTTAAAGAAACCCTCAAGTTTCATGCAGTGGCTTTCATTTATTGACTGCAAATTTTCCATTGGAACTCCATCCCTCTGGAAGGGGCACACACAAACCAAAGCTCCCTCCTGACACCCCTCTCTGACCCTCTCGGCACGGGGCAGCTGCTCTCAGCTGGCAGCAGGGCTCCCTGCAGCTCCCACAAGCTCCACTCCTGGGGAACTGGCACCACGCAGGAGCAGCCCCAGAGCCCACAGCCCCGGAACGCTGCCCCTGACCAAAAACACCCACCCAGCCTGACAGATCCATCCATGCCAGGAGGATGCTGGAGCATTTGACCTCCCTGGGGATGATCTGGCTGGAATGAAGGAAATCCAGGGCCTGCAGGCTCTGATAGAGGAAAAAGAAAGATGAGGGTCAAAATGAAAGACCTGAATTCATCCCACAAACAAAGGCAATGGCTCCAAGAGATTTCCTGTCTTGGGGAATGGTGAGTTTAACAGAACATGGTGTGGCCAAGAGCTGCTGCTCCAACACCATTAGAGTAGCATCTTTCTAAGTGAAGGCAGATTAGGGGTTTTTTGTTCTTATCACCTGTTTACCAGGGCCAGCATGTCCATGGCATTAGAAGCACCAGAGAGGTCCCTCACCACTCAACTGACAGCTGCCATCTCTCCTTCAGCCACAACATCCTCTGAAGTGCCTCTGTCCACGTATTCCATCAGCAGCCACAGTTCCTCAAGGACAAGGTAGCTCAAAGAAGGAAAGAGTGGCATGGAGATCAATGGGCACAGCTAAATCATCTCATGGAAAAGACTCCAGCTGAGTCTTGTTCCCAGGTTACTTGTAAATGAAAAACAGAATCAAATGGAGAGACATTCCTTCAAGACCAAACAGTCCTTGGAATCTGCACAGTCAGAATGAGAAAGGCACATCCCTGTAAAAGGAGATGTCTTAGATGGCAAGCAAGGGAGAAAGGCAGTTTAGCACCAGCAGAGATGAATCTGGCAGCAGGACACAGCCCATCAGCTGGTTCCCCATCCTGACTCATCAAGTGCCACCAGGAGCTCCAGGAACAAGGCAAGACAACTTTCACAGTTCTCCATGGGAGGGAGTGAGGGGCAGGCAAGGCACGGCCAGGGAGGGGAAGGCAAGGCAAGGGAGGAGCAGGCAAGGCAAGGCAAGGGAGGTGTGTACAAGGCACGACAAGGCAGGGTTATGCCCGGCAAGGGAAGGGAGAGGAAGGCAAGGCCAGGCCAGGTATGGGTAGAGCAGGCAAGGAGAGGAAGGGGGAGGCAAGACAAGGAAGTCAGTGAGGGCAAAGAAAGGGAGGGTCTGCAAGGGAAGAGAAGTGAGAGGCAAGGCAGGGCAGGGCAGGAATAGGCAAGGCAAGGGATGGGTCTGCAAGGCGAGGTAAGGGGGAGGTAGGCAGTGAAAGGCAAGGCTGATATTGGGACCCCTCTGGGTTTGGCTCCTACAGAGCACACAGTGGGTCAGACCCTGGCCTGAGGGAAGGGGTCCCATGCAAACCCAGCACAGGCATTGCTCTTTGAAGAGGGCGTTCTGCAGGGAGAAAGGAGAAGAGACTTTCCTGTCTCCCGAGATTCTCCCTCCTCCTTCAGCAGCCATACCCCAATCAATCAGGACCAGAGTTCATATGATCACTTACATGCCAGGGAGCACAAGGCACTCAAAACCGAACCCTGCCAGAGCCCAGCCCTGCCTGCCCCTTTGAGGGTGTGGGGGAATGGAATTTTTCAGTAGGAGTTGACTCACAATGATACTTTGTCACTTGTGGGTTTCTCACAGCCTCAGAAGTTGTGTGAGCTCTCTGTCCCCAGCACTGCCTCACCCTTCAAATGCACACCCGTGCCTGGGGGCAATTCAGGTTCCCTGCAGTGGTTGGTGGCTGCTTCCCTTTGGAACAGGAGCTGTTGCCTTTTCCCGTGCCCTTAACTCCCTTCCAACTATTAAAAAGCAGGTGAATAAAGTAAATTAACTTTAAGGAAGGGGACAAGAACCTTGGAAAAGGGTGAAACACATCTGAATTACAAATGAAATCTATTTCGTTCATTTAGTACTAATCTGTTGTTACAAACAAAAACATGTTTCTGAGCTGAAGCTGCTGACACCCTGGAAAGATTTTTCTGTTGCTTTATTATTTAAAGGTAGTCAACAGGCCTGTGGAGCAGCCCGGCTCTCTGCCCCTCTGCCCACAGGGCTGCAGCACTCCCAGCTCCCCCAGGAGCCACAGGAGTGATGGCAGAAGGGCAGGCGTCCTCAGAAGTGACAGCACCACTGCCCTGTTCTCCCTGCTCTGCCCCTGCGGAGACTCGGGATGGCCAAATCCCCCCAGGCTGTGCATTCCACAGCACGGCCACCATTCCCCTCGGGAGCAGCCCACGCCCAGTTTGGCTCCGGGATGGGCTGAGGAGTCCTGTCCCAGGAAGAGACACCCAGGGCCGGGCTGCTGCCACTCCCTGCTCCAAGTGCCTCCTTCCAGCCGGGCTCTGGGGCTGCTGAGGCTGCTCTGGGCTCTGCCAGAGCTCTGCTGGGGCTCAGCTTCTCGGCCACGCTGGGCCTGCTGCCCGTCACATTGCTCCAGGCACCTGGATCACACTGGGAAAGAAGGGAAACTTGCAAGGGAGTTGAGGTTTAATGCAGTTTTTGTTCAAAAAATCCTAACTAGCACAACAGAAAGCTGCCCTCAAGTGCTGCATCTCCTCAGCACCCACGCATCCTGCCTCCTCCGTGCCAGCTGTTGCTCTCCAGTTGCTCCTCGCAGGCCACCAGGAGCAGCAAACACGCTGTGTAGGCAACAGGGACAGGTTTTAAATGCTAAGATCAATTTATCTTCAACTTCAACTAGATAATTTGTTAGTAGAATTAACCTTTCCTCAAAAAATAACCCCTGCTTGCCCATTTTTAATACACTCACATAGTGTGAATTTGCCTTATCCTATATGTCTTATCTTTACCTGGAAAACATTTTGAAGAGAAAAACACATTTACTATTTTTATGTCTTCTGGTTTTCATAAGGAAATCTGGCTGGCTTTGTTCTGTTCTGGTACTGCAGGCTTCAGATCCATTCCTTGCAGTCAAATTGAAGATGTGTTTCATGGCATAGAATTGAAGAATCTACCATAGAGCATGAAGGGGAAAAGTTTAAAATTAATCTTATTTGGATTATGACTTGTGGTCCTTATAAAAACCCTTCCAAGGGCTGGGTTTTCAAGCTGGAGGATGAAGCACAGTGAGTTTCTCTGGATAATGCTGTAGCCCATCTAAGCAGATGCAGAAACGGGCCATAATCCAGCACTTGGAGAGTGAATTTGGGGTTCTTGCCTTGCCCCAAAGGAGACACTGGATATCCCCTGCAGTGTCTGCATGGAGCAGACAGAACAGATGGGGAAGTGTTTGCAGGGCCCCTGGGAGGGAATCTTGGGGTTCCTGTCAGCAGGATCCTTTTGTAGCTTCAGGCTGGGGTGGGCAACAATTCCATCTGCAGCTTCCATGTGCTGCTCCAGCAGCTGCTGCTGGGGACCCTGAGGGAAGAGGGCACAGGAGGGATGGAAATGCTGCATGGACAGCACCAGCCAGGGCCAGGAATGAGCTTTGCCTTCCTGGCTGGTGCAATGAGGCTCCTTTCGTGCAAGACAAAGTCAAGTTCAACAGTCCAAGGAAAAATGTAGAAAATTGGAAGCCTCTCAAAATGCTACACATCATTCATGTGTTAGCTGTTCAGTGTCAGTCCTTGTGAAAAGCCTTTCCAGTTTTCCTTTGGATTCCAGGGCCAAAAGCTGGGCTTCAGAGTTCAACGGATTTGTATTTTCCAGGGTTTTAAACAGAGCTCTGAATTGGGCATCTCTTGTCATTCTTTCTGCTCTCCTGACTTCGTGAAAGGTTCTCTACTCCTGTGAGCCACATCTGGAGGGGTGGTTGGCAGCCATGGAATCCTCTGGGAAAGCACCTGATTAACTTCAAGGCTTGGCTGGAGAGCTCAGCCTGAGGAAATAACTGTTCCAGATGCCTCTGTCCATGTCCAGCTCCTCACAGCTGAGTCCCTGAACACACTGGGTGGTTTATAGGGATTGATTTCCCTCCCCTGTTCACTTGGAGGTGATTTTGAGATCCTTTAGAGGAACATCTGACCAGCCCCTGCCCCCATTCCATTTTATTCTCTCCACTTTGGCGTTGGCCTGCTGGGTTTGACATGGAAATTGGTAGTGTCTCCCTGTTCTTCCCTCCAGGCCTCAATTGTGACTTGTATTAAACACTGCAAATGGCCTCATTTATCTGGTGGGGATGATGTGAGGTGAGGAAAGTTAATAGGATTTGTTTTCATGAACCTTGTGATAGTAAAGAAAAATGAGGTTTGTCATTTTGGTGTGGTGCTGGGTGCTGGGATTATGAGAGTTTATTTCTTGTTCTTATTATTGATTTGTATTACTTTTCATTGGTAAGACTTTTAAATCTTAGACATTATTAACAATGGCTGGATGTCACTCACTGGGAAAAATCCCTTGCTTTTCCCACTGGGATTAAACTGTACAGTTGACTCCAAGTTGCCAGTGGATTCTAAAGACGGAACATCCTGTTAATGATGGATTTGGTGTTGTTTGGAGCTGGGGAAGGGTCTCATCCCCTCCCGGAGGTGCCCCAAGCCCGCTCTGCTGCCACGTCTGCACTCGCGGCCCCTCACGGCTGCCCTGCCCTGGGGACATGGTGGGACCCCCCTGCTGCCAGGGCTGAGGCTGCTCATGGCCCCTCACAGCCCTTCATGGCCCCATAGAACCTCTCCTGGCCCCTCATGGCCCCTCACAGCCCTTCATGGCCCCATAGAACCTCTCCTGGCCCCTCATGGCCCCTCACAGCCCTTCATGGCCCCATAGAACCTCTCCTGGCCCCTCATGGCCCCTCACAGCCCTTCATGGCCTCATAGAATCCTCTCCTGGCCCCTCATGGCCCCTCACAGCCCTTCATGGCCCTTCATTTCCCCTCACAGCCCCTCACAGCCCCAGGCATTCGGCTCCTCCCAAAGGAGAGGGGGTCAGGCCCTGCTTGTTCCTCTTTTCATTTCGGTCCCTTCCCAGCCATGAGCACAGAAAGGCTGAAATGGAGCCTTTCCCCAGCCGTTCCCTCGGGGTTCATTGCGGCTGGAGCTCTGTGCTGGCGCTGGCCCCAGCGCCAACATCCCTGCAGCCCCGCAGGCCTTTGGTGTCCCCCCGTGTCCATCCCCTGTCCCCGAGTCCCGCCCGGCTCTGGCAGCAGCAGGAGCCGCAGCGCAGCGGGCGCCGGCCCGGCCCGGCCGGGGCTCCCGGGCAGGAGCAGCAGCAGCGCCGGCCCCTTCCCACCTGCTGCTGCCTGCCTTCCAGGGGTTTGTCCGGCTGAACTCTGGACTAGAGCAACACTCACCCACAGACAGCCCGGATCCCTCAGGGCCCGCCTGTGCTGCCCTGACCCAGCCTCCAGAGAAAGAAAGGGTCGGCTTCCAGCGCTGTTTTCAGCACTGTTTTACTCACCCTGAGGGGACAGCAGGAGGCTGCTGCTGCCTTTGCCTTGGCAATTGTAGTTCATGGCTGCTCTTGCCCCTCTTCTGCTTGCCACTTGAAATTTATCCATAAACTCCAACTGCCTTTTTTGATCAGTGCCACCCAGAGTGCTTTGGTGACAAGAAACTCTGGCATCAGGAGTAGCAGATCTCCAAATGTTCACAAGTCCCTGAGCACAAAGTTGAGGACAATTAAAGCCACACAGGCCACATTTGCAGCACTCAAACACAGCCCTGCTGCTGGTGCTGCTGAAATAGAATCTACTGACAGAGACCATCACAGAAATTGCCTCTGCAGTGTCAAATAAAATGAAAAAAATCCACCAGGAGAAAGAGAAACCAGAACTTCTCTGACTCACTTTGTTGCTTCCTCCGAGCAGCAGCAGAAAGTGGAGATGCCCAGAGGTATTTGCAGCTGCTGCTGACCCCAGCTGGAGCCCAGCCTGCTGCCCAGGGCCAGCGGGAACCTGAGCCCAGCCCGGGCAGCTCCCGCAGTGTCGGGAGCTCAGCGCACGCGGGGCCAGCCCCAGAGCCCCGGGCACGGCCGCCCATTGCGGGGCAGCGGCGCAGGCGGAATGTCCTGCGGCCCAAACCTCCTGCTCCTGCCACACAGCGCCCATCCTTCTCCCCCTGCTCCTCCTCTCCCAGCACGGCACCAATTCCAGCTCGGAGGAGGCTTCCCCAGACAGGGCTCAGGCTCCTGTTTCAGCCTGAGTGTCCCTGCAGAGGAACAGGGCATCTTTCAGGCAGTTCCACAAGCTCAGGCTTCTCATTTCATGAGGCATCTGGGATGAAAATGGCTTTCTTCAGAAAGACAACTGCAGAGGGAATGGATTAGACATTATAGGGAAAAAATGACCTTTCTTACAGACAAAGTTCACCAAGTCATTCCCTGCATTTCTCCATTTCAGATTCTTTCAGTCATTTCCTTGGAGAGATCCAGCTTGTTCTGGTGCTTAGCCTGAAGTGATTGTACTCTTGATTTAGATCAATGGAAGAGATGTAGAATAATCAAAACTGAACACAGAAATAAACTCCATCTGACAGCCCATTTTCATGTTCTAGATCACTTTCCACGTACCCATGGGGATGTTGGAATGACTAGCACACAACTCTCCACTCCTGGCTGCAGCTTCTGGAGATTCTTTTACTGCATTCAGCCAGGCTTGGATTCCTTAACAGTTCCTGGTACTCCATTATGGGGTATAACAGTAAACACGAAAACCTTAAAAATGGCACAACTTCCCAGTCAAGAAGGGAAAGAAAGGCCAAGTCAAGTTCTCCAAACATTTGTCCTGCTTTGCTGCAAGAGTTGTGCTGCCCACACAGTGTGGAAAGCCAAGTAGAAGGTGCAGTTGGTGGCACATCTTGTGACAGAAGCTGCACCTCATTCTCCAGGAAAGGTCCTTGAAAAGAGCAGACACGACTGTAGAGAAGATTCCTGGAAAACTGAAACAGTTTTCCAGAAGTGAAATGAAAACAGTAATAAACAATGCAAGATGATTTCTTCTATTTATTTCTATGCTCCCCTTTTCCATGTTGCACTACTTCTCCATCCCATTCATTCTAAATGGATCTCACCTCCAAGACCAATGACTTACTGAGTTTCAGACACTGTAAAATACCATGAGCTACAGACAGTTTGCCTTCCCCTGTTTTTGTTGGAGAGCAATGCTGGAGCCATAAGGGCAGTGCTTGGGTCAGGCACGAATCCTACAGGCAGGGAATGTGCCCTGACAGTGTGTGACCCTCAGCAGGGACAATGCACAGCAGCGTTGCTGTGCTCGGGTTCCATGGAACCATCCCAGGAGCAGCTGCTGAGCTCAGGAGCCATGGCAGCCACCAGCCTGCTCCAAAGGCCCTTGGCAGGGTGGGCTCCTGGCCTGGCTCTGTGTGCCAGGAGCCGGCAGCGCTGGGTGCAGGGAGCCCAGGGAGGGCACAGCAATGCTGGGCTGACAGATGCTGGGGGGACAGCGAGATGGGCGTGTGCAGCCGGCCAGGGCACAGATAATGCCCTTTGTCCTTGCTGCCCTTCCCATCCCAGTGCCCCACAAACAGCCCCGAGGCACCCGGGAGGGACAGGCCCTGCTGTCCCAGGCCTGGGCTCAGGGCTTGGCCTTTCTGCTCCCTCCAGCCAAGCCAGGCCTGGCTCAGCATTGCAGTTCCTGCTGCTGTGCCCCAAGCTGGCTTGGCTGCTGTTGGAAAGGGACTTGAGGTACCTTGATTCCCTTGAGTGGGCATTGGGAGAAAACAACAAATTTCTTAGGACATTGAAAGCGAACTTTCATTTGCAAACTTTTCAGAATGAGGTACATGGAATACCTTAAAGCAGCAAGGAATTACAGTAAATCACTTCACAAAGCACTGGCTGAGCAAACTCTAACCTGTCAATCTTCCAGTTCTCCAGATTTGGAGAAGAGGAAGTCAGGAGAAGAGAAAGGAGATGAGAGATCCACAGTCGCCCTTGGATCCAGCCCCATCACAGCTGCTGGGAGCTCTGGAGCCGTGGGATGTATCAGTGTCACAGCCGTGTCAGCCTCACCTGCTCTGGTCCCTCTCCCAGGTGGGGTTAATTGAGGTGCCAGGGGCTTGGCAGCCACTTTGGGGCAGGACCAGAGGCTGCAGTGGCTGGGTCTGGGGCAGTGACCACCTCACCTACACAGAACTTGCCCTGGTCCCCAAACACAGCCTGGAGATGTCTGGGGCCATTTTCTCTGCTCTCCAGCAATGAGGCAACAGACTGTGGCTGCAGCTCTGAGTTCGTGCTCAAGGCAACCACCCCTGGCAATGGGGCTGCATGGAGCTGCTGTCAGGAAAGCTCCCAAGAGTTGGGGACTGCCCCAAAAGCGCCTCAGAAACATGGGATATCCCAAAATCTCTTCAGCAACATGGAATATCCAAAAACTCACTCTGTAACAGGCTCCCCCTCCCTTCATCATCCCTAACTTGGACTGTCTCATTCCAGACCGCCCCCCCCCCCCACCTCCCCAGTCCCAACCTCAACCCATCCTACCCCTCCTGGACACCAAGACGCTCTCCCCAAGCTCTATTTCCCCCATTTCACACCTCCCAATCCTTCTCCTACCCATCCCACCCCACACCCATCTCACCCCTCCTGATTTGCATCCCACTTTGCCCTATCCCCTTCCAACCCCATTCCACCCTGAGGGGCTGTGTAACTTTAGAGAAGGATTGAGTAGTTTTCAGTGCCATTGAATGCTTCTGAGGTGACAGATCAAACATTCTTGTCTCTTTAAGCACCAAGAAATAGAGATACCCTCAAAACCCCCAAGTACTCCAACATAGAGCCATGAATCTCAGATTCCCTAGTTAAAAACAAGGCTTTAGATCCCTTTTCTGAATTTATTGATTAATTTACTGAGGAGGAAAGGGGGGTTCTGCCTGCCCGTACAGCGCGACATCTTCCGACCTCCTATCCCTAACTATCTTGAACTGCTACATTTCCCCCCTCCCTCATGACTCGAAGTGTACTTGTCCAATTGAACATAACACAGGCATCTGCTTTCACTGATCCTAGTAGTTCTAGCTCTTGAGGTTCCCTGGGGGCTGGAGGGAGGTAGGGAACAATTTGGTCCCAATGATCTGCATAGTTTCGATAATCATCTGTATAGTTCTTATTATTACAAACTGGTAGGGTCGGGGTCGGGCATGGCCACGTGTCAACGGGCAGTCCCACGAGGCAGGTTGTAAAGGGATTGCCGGGGGAGGAGAGAGCCAGACAGATTGCCTCCTGGCCTGTTTGATTCGCTAAGATAACCCATATGTTTTCTTTAGGTTGCGTGGGAACCCAAAAACTTTCCACCCCTTGCATGATGGCCACAACGATCAAAATCAACCTCGTGTTTGTGATTAATTCAATCCTGCCCTGGATTTCTCCTTCCGTTTTCTCCTTTTAATTTTTAATTGTTCAAATCTGGTGTTGATACCTTCCCAATCAGCCGGATCAGTAGTCCACTGCTGAGGTGCAAAACAAGCGATATCACAACGTTTTTGTAACACCCCAGACCCCTTAAGGGCTGTTTGTAAAGATAAGGGCTGCTAGCATCCTGTTGCTATCCAGCTGCAGATTTATGTGGTCTATCTTAGATAGCTACTTCTTCACATATCTCTTGTTTATCTGTTGGGCAAATGATTGGCTGGAAATTTTCATAAACATATTTTACAAACATGACATCAAGCAAGGCAATATAAGCAATATAAGGCAAATTGCAAGCAAAATTATTGACTCCATCTGTAATATTCCCTTCAGTTAACCGGTTATTCCCTATTGACCAAACTTTATTCCAAAAACTCATCATCTTGTTTTAAAAGCTGCACATGTTGTTGTGGGTCCTGTAGTTTCCGGTGAATGGATTCCGACTGGGTTAGCTATCAAAGGAATTGTAATAATCACATATAAAGTTGGATAATTGTTAATTACTAAAATATTATCTGATTGTTCCAGATTCTGCAACAGCTGAAAAACTCCTTTTCAGGCAGGACTTAGGCAGCCTCCTCGAGCAAGGCTCCCAAGTTTGCTTCAAAAGTCTGTTCAGCTGTCATATATATAAGGTCAAATTGTCAAGTCAAGTGACTTGTATTTAGTTTTTGTTGTGCAGAAAACATCTGGATTTATTGATGAAAATATCTGCTCTAGTTAAAGTCAAAGTGTGGCCAGGACTTTGGCTTTATCTTAGAGTGATATCTCTTAAAATATTTTTAAAACAAAGCTCTTAAAAATAGCAACAACAAAATACTTAATCAATTAACAAGTTATGTCCTTTAAATAATTATCTTAAACTTAACTTAACTTACTTACTTCTTATCTTAAAACACAAAACCCTTACAAAATAGCTTATAACTTATAACAATCTTAATATAAATTATTTTTCCTTTTTTTCCACAAACTTCTCAATGTTTCATCTCAGCTGTTTCTGTCAAAACTATTTTATACCTAAAAAGAACCAACTAAACTCTGTAAATTAAATTAACATATTTTAACAAAACTTAACTTTAAAACCTTCATACATTAAATCTCTAAATTTATAAACTATAAATCTATTATCACTTAAACTTTAAAAACCTTAATCTTAAGTTTAATTTATACTTATCAAAGCCTAAACTTAAAATAAATTTTATTATTACTTAAATTTTAAATGTAACTTATACTTAACAAGTCTTAAACCTAAAAACTTAAAAACCTTAAACCTGAAAGCCTTAAACCTAAAACAAACCACATAAAAATCATTTTTTAATACCAATAAAATATTAAAGCACAATTTAACTTGGATCCAAGTATATCAAATTATTACAATTAAAAATTCACTTTTATTTCAACAAAATAGATGATTACTGCATTTTCTTTTGTGTACTTTGCTTGTGATTATGCACCTGCTCTGTAAGCATTTAGTGGTTTCCACATTTCTCCCTCTCCTGTATGAGGAGTGGGGGCTCAACCCTTGTGGTGCACTCTTTTTTTCTTTTTTGTCTCTGGGACCGCTGTTTGCTCTGGAGACTGAAACCGAAAAGCTGGAATTCTTCCATTCCCCGCTGATCGTGGTGGGGGGAAGGGAAACACCATCCGCTGTTGCCTCTCTCGTTGCCGCTTCTCTTCCTCGCTGTTGTCGCGCTGCTGGGCTGTGCTGTGATCTGGGGGGGGTCACGCCGCCGCTGCTCTCGCCGCCGCCGCTGCGGGATGCAGCCGCCTCCTCCCCCCCTCCCGCGCTTCGCCGCTTCCCTGCCGCCGGGAGAGGGGAGGGGGCCGCGCCGCCTCGCTCCGGTCTCCGCCTCCTGTGTCGTCCCCGCTGCCAGCCCCCCTTTCGCTCCCAGCTCCGCCTGACCTCTCATGTTTCACCACGCCCTCAGGGTCTGGCGGCTGTGCCACTTCCTGATCGTGCTCAGTCTCCCTTCGGAGCTGGCGAGAGGACTTCCGCTCCTGAAGCCACGCGGTGTATTCAGTCCAGCAGAGTGCAGCAGTAGGCGCCATTGCGGCTTTCTCGGGACAGGGACTTACAAACACTGAAAAAATTCACAAACTTGGAGGACTTTGGCATCTCTCTGCATCATTCCTCGTCCCGTTAAAAGCCTGAATGGTGATTTCAGCAGTCAGGCAGTCTCGGCAGCGTTTGTTTTCAGCCGGGACAGTCCGCAAGGTAATTAAACTTTTTCCCAAACCGCACCGATCTCCCGAGCCGTTTTTCTGTCTTTTCTGCCTCCAAATGATACAGTCCCAACAGTATTTTTTGTATTTTCTTCTGCTCTGTCTCACTAAACACAAGGAATGGTCTAATTAATTTTCCTCTTTTGTTTTGTTAGCCCATAGGGCAGTCATTGCCTTTAATTGTTTCATCTCTCTTAGAGAGAATATTTGAAATGAGCTAGATAGCTGTCTGAAACTTTCTATCCATATCTTTTCCCTTCTGTTTCTTTGTTTCACAAGTTCAGCTTAGCGCAGCCGTCCTCTCCACTCAATGCAAACTTTCGCGGCTCCGCTTTTCAAACCGCGCGGTCCCGCCTCCAGGCTCCCAGCTCCCTGCTGTCCTTGTGTCGGCGCGCTGAGCTTCCCATAACTTATCACTGAACCCGCGCCAGTCTCTTAGCTCATGAACGGTGTGGGGATTGGTCAAAAGTGAAGGTAATTCTTTATCCAGGTCGATACCCTGTATCCGCCTCTGCCTTAAGCAGGCGGTAAATAACTCATATGCCGCTTGCCTATCCAAACTCACGTCAGCGCTGTTGCAACCTTCT
Organism: Sylvia borin; assembly: GCA_014839755.1. Lineage (NCBI taxonomy): Eukaryota > Metazoa > Chordata > Aves > Passeriformes > Sylviidae > Sylvia > Sylvia borin. Next base: position 374,619 of record JACEWE010000045.1, read on the forward strand.
CCAAAGGCCGTCGGCGGCACGTATCGGCTGAGTTCGCCGGTGCGATCACTCAGGGTCGGGGCTTCCTCGCTTATCGCCCTTATACCATCCTGGTTGCCGCAGGATCCGAACCCATCATCTTTTCTCAACTCCTGCAGGGAAGGACGCATCCATCACGTCCAGGGGTCACCAGATATTGGAAAAGATGGGAGACGAGTTCCAAGCTGTCATGGTCAACAAGTCTCGCTTTATTGTTCAACCAGTCGTTTTTTATACACACAATAATTAGCTCATGCATATTGCAAAATCTAAGCTCAGGATTGGATCTGCCACATGCATGCTTTGTTTTCTGTTGCTAGCCTTGCGTTTCCAAGTTCCCTTCTTCTGTTTACCTTACTGCATACCATGTACTTTCAACAACCTAGCTGTTATCTTGCACCTGTGCTCCAAGGGCACTCTGCCCTTGCCTCAGTCATGTACGCCTAGCCTCTCACACAGAGACTAGCTGAATCTGACTGCTATGTCCTTTCTCACGCAGCCATATCTCAGGCAGGCTTCCCACAGTTTGCTCTAAATTTTGGTTCACGACAGTTTTGGGGAGCATACCTGACTTGCAGGAACTCATCAGGTCCTTGAGGTTGCCATCTGTCACTTGTTACAATTGTCTCACATCCCCAATACCCACAATATCCATACCCTGGGTAATTACAGTAGCTTTTACCTGGGTTAGAAGCAGGGCACCAGTAAGTTTGTTTCAGCGTGAAATCACCAAGACTGGGAAATCCTAATTGTGGAGGAAACAGATCTCTTAGCTTAAACTCGAAAGATGGGCTGTCTGGTGTGATGGTTTCTTTGATTACCTTTTCACTCGAAAGATGGCGCAGGACGCACTTGAATGGTTGATGAGGGTAATGGTTTGCATCGGCTTGCCCTCTGCTAACAAATCCTAAAAGCAAGATTACACAAAGATGTAGTTGTTGCCTGGATTTTGATGATGTGCGACTCTTGGGCATCGTCGGGCTGCTCGATGATTTGCTGCTTTTTCCGGGCACCGTGGTGAACGGATCACGGAGGCATCCAAAGGTCCAGCCCTGCAAAAAGAACTTCACAGTTTTCATTAGTTTTATTCTGAAGACTTGGTTTGATAGACTTAAGTGGACACCATTTAATTCTACCATCTTTTTTAACTGCTGCATACCCTCGCCCTGTGAGTACTAGTTTCCAACCTTGTTCCCACTCCTCCAATTCATTTCTAACTACAACTGGTGGGCCTTCTTCCAGTGCTCGGGTGGCCCAGTGTTTTTGAACGGGACTGTTCGTCTCGTCTCCCCTGGGGAATTGATTCAGCGCCAGCAAAGCAGTTGCTAGAATGCGTGCTTGGTCTCCTGGGGGAATGGAGCTAGAAAAACCTTCTGTTTTTGCTAATACTTCTAATTTGGCTTTTAGGGTTTGATTTGCTCGCTCAACAATGGCTTGCCCAGTGCTGTTGTAGGGGATGCCATGTACTAAAGTGATGCCCCATTTTGAAACAAATGTTTGGCTCAATTTTGAAATAAAGTTTGGGCCATTATCTGTTTTGGTTTGTTTTGGGACACCAAGCCACGCCATGGCTGTCAGCCAGTGTTGAATGGTTGCTTTGGAGTTAGTTCTAAGGTGTTGTGTGGCTACGATTACTCCGCTATATGTGTCTACAGTTACTGCGAGCCATACTCGGGGTTTTAACAGCTGACATAGTGTAAAGTCTGTTTGCCATATTTCTGAGGCTTTAAGGCCTCTGGGGTTGACTCCGCAGGACCACAGCGGTGATTTTTGACAGTGGGGGCATGTGGCCACAATGTGTTTTGCATCAGTGGTGGAGATTCCGCACTTTTTCACTAGTGCTTTAGCTCCTATGTGGAGAGATTCGTGTAGCTGATGGGCATCTCTCAGTGTCCACAGTCCTTTAGCGGCGGCGTCTGCTCTGTCGTTGCCACTTTGAAAGTACCCTTTGGTGGGATTGTGACTGTTAACATGGATAACTGAAATGGTGCCTTTTCGTGAGAAAAGTGCTTCTTCAAGCATCACAGCTGCTATGGACGTTGACACGCCGGGCCCTGCCATGGCTAGACAAAGCTTGGCTACAAATATAGAGTCAGTTACGATGTTGAGGTGTTCTTCTGGGAACAGTCCACACGCCAGTACCACGGCTGCTGCCTCAAGTTGCTGGACCGAGAGTGTTGGGTCGGTTGTTTTGATGCACTGCCACTTGTTTTCTGACTCCCACACTGCCACTGCGGTTGATGTTAGCGAGGATGCGTCTGTGAAGATTGTTGGCCCTGGCTGTGGTCGGTCGAGGACTTTTGGTGGGACGTCGATGTCGACGTCGACGATTGCAAGCAGTTGAGTCCAAGGAGGTTTTGTTGCGTTACAGATCTCTCCTCCAAAACCAGCAAGGGCTAGGGCTAGATGCTCTGACACTGTCGTCGATTGCGTGGAGATCTGTTTGCGGAAGGGCAGGTATATCTTGGCAGGTTCAATGCCCAGGTGCCTTAGGGCAAGTTTTCTGCCTTTCATGATGAGGTTGCTGAGACATTCAACCCCCGGGGAGAATGCACGTGATGATTTTCCCAGGACTACCCATTGTATTGGTCGGGCTTTGTCGGGGGGTCCTTGGGCTAGTGCTCCCACTCCTCCCTTTTTTGTAAAATGGACATACAAATCAAGGGGTGCACTCGGGTTCCATCTGCTGAGTGTACTTACAGACATTTGCTGTTCGATAAAATCGAGCGAGCTTGCTGCTTCTGGTGTTAGAGTTTTTTGCTCCCATGGGTGTTTTCCTTTCAAGAGGTCATTTAGGGGCTCCATGACCTCAGGAGGGATCAGGACAATGTTGCGGAGCCACTGCAGGGATCCTACCAGTTGTTGCACGTCATAAAGCGTCTCGATGTCTTGACGGATTTTTATCTGCGGAGGGGTTATGTAAAGGTTTGTGATTTGTACTCCTAGAAAGGTTACACACGGTCCTCTTTTTATTTTTGCACTTGCAATTTCAAAGCCATTTGTTTTTAGAGTCTCTGAGATTGTTGATACTAATTGATTTACTTGGTCCTCTGCCGGTGCGGAGATCAGGATGTCATCCATGTATTGGATGATAGTTGCAGCTGGGTTGCTGTGTCGGACAGGTGCGAGTGCTCGGTCCACGGTGATCTGGCAGATGGTGGGAGAGTTGAGCATCCCTTGAGGCAGGACTTTCCACTGGAAGCGCAGGCTGGGTCGTTGGCTGTTCGGGAAAACGACGGAGAAGGCAAACTTTTCCTTGTCTTCATCATGTACGGGTATGGAAAAGAAACAGTCTTTAATGTCAAGCACTGCACAGGGTTGCCCTTCTGGTACCATTGAGTTCATGGGCAGCAAAGTTTGGACAGAACCCATTGGCTGGATTTTTTTGTTTACTTCTCGCAGGTCATGCAGAAGGCGGAAGCCTTCACCAGATCGTTTGGGTGTTACAAAGACCGGGGTGTTCCATGCACTTGTGGAGGGTTCTATGTGATTCTGCTGTAACTCACGGCTAATTAGTTCAAGGAGGACAGTCATTCGAGGCTTTGACAAGGGCCACTGCTCGACCCATACAAGATCAAGCGATTTCCATGTTAATTTGATGGGTGACTGCGGGTACGCAGCAGTGGCCCTCAGGATAAATTTGTCAAGCTGACATTCAACTGGGCTAGGGCATCTCTTCCAAACAGGGGTGGGCATTTTGATATAACATATGGGAAAAGGGTAACAGTTTTTTCTGGTCCTTTGTCAGTGAGAAGTGTTATTGCTATTAATTGAGTGCTTTTGAGGGCCCGAGATATCCCCCCAATCCCACCTACCATGGGGGCCTCTTTTACTTCCCAATGTGGGGGCCAATACATTTCTGGGACAACCGTTACGTCCGAGCCAGTATCAATCCAAAAATCAAGAGGGATAGCAGTGTTGTCCGAGCTTTTAGGAAGATAACAAAATCCTTTGACTATCAGTGGGTGCTTACCTATCTTCATGACCAAGGCCACCCAGGGGTCTCGTTCCCAGAGGCTTGTTCCTGGCATTCTTGGGGCGCGGATGGGTTTGGCTGATCTATTGACTGAGCTGCAAAGTTGGTCATTTCTCGGGGGGGCAGTGGGTGCGGGAGCTCGCCGCCCCATTGAGAATTGGCATGGTTGGGCCACTTCATGTTCCAAGTGGGAGGGAGCTGTGTGCGGCCCGGCCGCCCCCTCCCCCTCCCGTTTCCCTGAGGCTTGGACCTGCATTCTTTGGCAAAGTGCCCTTTTTTGCCACACCCCCAGCACGGCCCTTTGGGTCGTGTTTGGTGTGGGGAGACTGCTGCTGGTGGGAGCACTAATTGAGGGCAATTTATTGCAACGTGGCCTGCCTGGCCACACTTAAAACATACCATTACACTAGTTATTGCAGTACGAACGGCTGCCTGGATTGGGGCTAGTTGTTCTTCTTTTGCTACATGCTTAATCATGTCTGCGAGGCTGGACCCTGCTGGCAGTGACCGCAAAATGTCTTTGGCAGTTGAATTGCATTGTTGGCGCAAACACTCTGCTAGCACAGGGCCCTTTGCCTCTGGGGGTAAAACTGAAGAATCAACTGCTGCTTGGAGGCGATCTACAAATTGTGTAAAAGTCTCACTCTCACCTTGCTTTATTGTGGCCCATGGTGATGGTTTAGCAATAGCTCTGGAGGCAGAACGGATAGCTTCTCTAGCAGCACGGGTAGTTACCATGACCTCGTGGGCCCGTAGGCCCTCGGCCTGCCTGGGGGGTGATCATGGTTGGGTCTGTGCCTATTAACCGCTGCAGGCTGGAGCCATGTAGTGGATGGTCTGCCCCAGTTACCGAGGCTAATTGCTTTGCACAATTGTCCTCCCATTCTTGTCTAAAGACAATCATTCCTGCCCCATCAAAAATTAATCTGCAGGTTTGTTTAATGTCAAATGGAAGCATGTCATCCCCTCCAAAAACACTGTCAATGAGGGTGGAAACCATAGCCGAATTGATTCCTCTGTCTGCAATTGCTTTGACAATTGCCTGCACATCTTTAGGGTTTACTGGTGAATAAGTTCTCTGATTGCCACCTTGCCCCCCCACTCGGACTGGAAAGGCCAACTTGGCTGAAGGGGCCCAGCCGGCACACGCTACTGTTATTTTCCTCCAGTCCATGAGTGGGGTTTGCTCCTTCTCTTTGACCCAAGCAGGAGCATTAAGGTTATTAATTTTATTTGCCTTTACTATTTCTTTGTCAGAGTCAGAGCCTGAGTCAGTTATTGAACACTCCTGAAACCACTCGTCCCAGCTGTTGTCTGACTCAGAGTCGGAAGTCGACTGACCAGAGGCTTCCGGGCTCTGGTACCTTTTTGTCAGGCTTCGACCTCGCCCCTTTCTCTTAGGGTCAGACCACTCCCTCCCCCTTGGCTCACCCCGCCTCCTGCTAGAGGAGGCTCTTGCCTTGCAGGATGCTTTTTGATAAGAGTTTGAGCTGACCTTGTACTTCTCTGGGTTCTCCCCCGAACTTTGCTTGCAAGTATCCACACTGTCTAACAGACTTTCTTTGTTCCCTCTAGCCACGGCTGCGCCTTTCTCATCCCTCTGTAGTTCAACGCCATTTTGCGGTGCATAGGGCGAGGGTCTCTCCCAGGCCCCCTCGGACCCTGACTTAACAGCGGCGCTCCTGGCCTCTTCCGCCCACCCTCCCCAACATACTTGTGCCTTCTCTTTTCCTTCTGTAAATTGATCAGAGCTCTGAGGCTGTAAAACGGGCTTTTGCCCTTGTGAGTTTTCACACTCAATAAAATCACTTTTGTCTGTGGTCTGTGTGGCTGCCCCAACCCCCAGCGGGGGTGTGACCATCAGACAGTTCTATGCAGCTTTCCAGGTCTCTTGCTCTTGCAGAGCCTTTTGCAAAGCCTGCACAACTTTTCCCCACGCTTTAAGATGTTTTCCCGAGCCTGAGGACATTGTTTCCTCAGCCAGAGCATTAGTACATTTACCCCATATTTCTGGGTGGAGCACCTCCACCAGACAATCAATGACCCCAATTTGCATCAACCTCGCGATAGCGAGAGTAAAATCTTTTAGTTTGCACTCAATTCCCCATTGCTTATGAATTTGAGATACGACCTTCGCGAGAGCTTCCATCCTCCTCGCGGCTCCAGGGGCGTCCCCCTCACCGAGCTAGTCCAGCTGCTCGGCCGCTGCTCACTCGTCCAGGTGACTCCCGTTTCCAGGATGACCTTCCCGGGTTTCGGCACCACTTTGCCGCCTCAGGTGAGGCGTGGCGACCTGGTTCAGGAACAGCACGGCGGTCAATCCTTGACCACTCGGGCCATCAGCACACAGACACCAGTGTGGTGGATGGCAAATGGCGTTTATTAGTGTGTTACATGGGTTTATATAACTTGTGTTAGCTGCATCACTTCCTTCTGCTTACGTTATAAACTAGGTGTTATTGGCTAATTAGGGGTCAAGTGACCTTTACTGAGGAGGAAAGGGGGGTTCTGCCTGCCCGTACAGCGCGACATCTTCCGACCGCCTATCCCTAACTATCTTGAACTGCTACAGATTTTTACTCCCATTTTTTTTTTTTCTTTTAATGGGATGAAAATTAATAAAAGAATATTCAGGACCACCAAACCAGAAGACCACCAGCCCAGTGTCTTCCCATTGCAGACCACTGGGAATGTGGGTCACAAGGTCTGTGCCCAATGTAGGTTCTCTGAAACAGGATGAAGTTGGAGCAGTGCAGGAAGCTCTTCCTGCACTTGGGGCACTCACAGGGCTTCCCTTACTGCTGCCTCCATTGGTGTCTATTAAACTGAGAGCTCCTGGACAAGCTCTTCCCACAAGTGGGACAGTCGTTGGGCCATTTCCTGGTTTGGATGCTCTGGGAGTGGATCAAGTCGGAGTTCCTGCTGAAGCTCATCCCACTTTCCGCACACTTGTAGGGCCTCTCCCCAGTGTGGATGTGTAAAGTTGGGGGCCCTTCTTAGAGGTTGGGCTGAGCTACGGCACACACCGAGACCGTGTTCTATGCCGCACTGACTTTATTGTTTTTCTTCTCATATTTATTCTCTTGCAACTTTATTGACATTACAAGGCACTTAAAAAATGTACACATCTGCTGCCTTAAGGAGGCTTCTGTATGAACACTATAAAACTACATATGAACACCTTTTAAAACTCGGAATACCTTAAGAAAGAGAGGAGAAGTTTTCGTTGCACAAACTTGCCACAACTTGAATTTTTACTGCGTCACAGAGGCCCACAGATTCTGCAGACCAAGACCCAGTCTGAGATTGCTCACATCTCATTTTCAAACATTCTGCAACATTTCCCCCTTTTTCTTTTTGAGCAATTCAGACTGGATCAAAGGTACAATTTAGCAAAAACACACTAAAACAATTGCAATACTACACATAATATTAAAATGAACCAAATCTTTGATTCAATCAGTTAAACTTCATGAATTGAACTATTGGTTAAAAGGAGTGTTTTTCAGTTGCGTGAACTGCTTATAGATGGACTGTGAATGGTAACTTAAGTATTATTTATAACTTTACTTAATTTAACTTAGCTTATTTTAACTTATCTTAACGTAACTTAACTTATGTAATGGATATAACTTAACTTAAATATTATTTATAGTTTAATTTAATTTAACTTAACTTAATTTAACTTAACTTATTTAATTGGTATAACTTGGCCAAGTTATAATTTATACTATATACTATATACTTATAACTCTATTTAACTTAACTCTATGTAACTTAATTCTATGACTATAATTATATGACTATTTCGCAACTGTTACACTTTATAAACACAGAGCATGTCAGACAAATCCCGGGCGTCAACATTGCTGACACTATTTCGTTGTATTTTTGACTGGAGACATGCATGGGTGAAGCGACCCGGGACAGACAGGTTTAGATGTTTTCTTGGTCAATTCAGCGACAGCTTCTGAACTAGGTACTCGAGGATGATTGGTGTTTGACAAGTTTGCTTAATGTAACCAGATTTATTACATTTCTATCAAGTGATGTCGCTTGGAAGCTTGGATGTTTCGTTGTCGTGGTCAGAATATCCGCTTTTCACAAGCGCTGCCGGGACGCCCGGCGCCGTTGCTAGGGGCGACGAAGCCGCCCCGCCTCTCACAGGCGCCGCCGTTGCCAGGGGTGACGAAGCCGCTCTGCCTCTCACAAGCGCTGCCGCGGCGCCGCCGTCTTCGTCTCGCGTTCCGCCCCCTTGCGTCATGCCCGTGGCCGGCCCCTTCTCGTCACTGGCTTTGCCTGTCGTCTCTTCTTTCACCACGCCTCCAGACTCTGGCAGGAATGTTTTTTTCGGTGCAGGGTCATTCCGCGCAGGAGCGGCGGCGCTCACATCTGGTCCGTGAGCGATCTTCTTTTTCTTCCCGCCACTAATTGCACAGTCCTATAGTAGTTTTCTTATTTTTCGTCACTCCGTCTCACTAAAAACAAGCGATGGCTTGTTTAGCTTTTTCTTCTTCCTTGCTTATAGGGTTAACTGTTTTAAGTCCGCTTTTTTTATTTTTTTTTTCTTTTTTGGAAATAATATTGGTAAGAAGCCGCGTCGCCGCCCGCATTTTCTGATTCATGTTTTGCCTACCGTCTTTGTTTTGTAGTGTACGCAGTTTTATTTTTTACTAGGGTGTGTCACTGTAGCTTCACGGGTTACTACTGCGAACATCTTCTAACTTTTTCGTTTCTTCTTTGCTGGCTTCTCCGGCCGAATTAAGTTGATCATGGTTCTAGAGCCAGCTTTCCCGCGTCCAGGAGACCGCAAACCGTCCGCGTTCTGGGGACGGTGTGAGACTTATTCAAACAATCTTTGATGAGTTCCGTGGAATGCTCCGCGATCAGCACGGGTTGGCAATTTCACGTAGCCTACGTCTGGGCTGACTTTCTGAAACTGCTTCCCGGCGGGCTGCCCTTGCTTTTAGGTGTCGGCAGTAGAATAGGGAGCCCCCACTAGTCCCGTATTTCGGCTAGGGGACCGTATCCACCCGCGTTCGGGGGGCAGGTACGGTAAATAAAGTAAAAGAGTCCCTGTTCGGGCGCCAGATAAAGTTGGGGGCCCTTCTTAGAGGTTGGGCTGAGCTACGGCACACACCGAGACCGTGTTCTATGCCGCACTGACTTTATTGTTTTTCTTCTCATATTTATTCTCTTGCAACTTTATTGACATTACAAGGCACTTAAAAAATGTACACATCTGCTGCCTTAAGAAGGCTTCTGTATGAACACTATAAAACTACATATGAACACCTTTTAAAACTCAGAATACCTTAAAAAAAAGAGGAGAAGTTTTCGTTGCACAAACTTGCCACAACTTGAATTTTTACTGCGTCACAGAGGCCCACAGATTCTGCAGACCAAGACCCAGTCTGAGATTGCTCACATCTCATTTTCAAACATTCTACAACAGATGTGCCCATGGCTGATCAGGTTGAAGTTGTGCTTGAAGCCCTTCCTGGAGTTGGTGAAGTGGTAAGGGGTTCTCCTCTGTGTGAATGTGCTGGTGCACAAGGAGAGGTGAGCTGGTGTGAAATGTCTTCTCACACTTGTGACATCCGCAGGGCCTCTTCCCAGTGTGAATCATTTCATGGATGATCAGGTGGGACTTCCAGTTGAAACCCTTCCCGCATTCCCCACACTTGTAGGGCCATTCCCTGGTGTGGCTCCTCTGGTGGCGGATAAGGATGGAGCTCTGGGTGAAGCTCATCCCACATTCCCCACACTCGTAGGGCCTTTCCCCAGTGTGGATGCACTGATGGGTGACGAGGGTGGAGTTGCACCTGAAGCCCTTCCCACAGTCAGGGCAGCGGAAGGGCCTCTCCTCTGTGTGAATGCGCTGATGTGAGAGGAGATGGGAGCTGGTTTGAAACCTCTTCCCACACTCGGGACACTTGTAGGGCCTCTCCCCAGTGTGGATCCGCCGGTGGCTAATCAGTTGGGACATCTGCCTGAAGTCTTCCCACATTCCAAGCACTTGTGGGGCTTCTCCACATCATGAAGCTGCTCAGAGACCACCAGCACAGAGTCTCGGCTGAAGCTCTGTTCCCCTTCCTGGCACAGGGTGGATCTTTCCTCCTCAGAGCACCCTGGGATGGGTTTGGATCCCTCCTACTGCGGGATCTGGGAGGCTTTTCCTCCCCATTGGATTCCTGCAGTGTGGAGATGTTCAAAACTGCCTCAGTGTGGAATAAATCATCCTAATTTATTGTCAGTTGAGGTAGATGTGGTGAGAAACAGTGACATGGATTAAAACAGGTTTTCTAACCTTGTCATCCAGAGGGAATTTTGTGTGGCCTTTTCTTCATCATATGCACATTTTTGAGTTGTTCTGTATCCTTCAGGGAGGTATCCACTAGTGACCAAAAAATAAAAAGGGATTATGACATTCATTCTCTTTTAGCCCATATTTGCACTAAGCTGTAGCTTAGTAATGAAAAAGGATAGATTATCTTTAGTCGTGCAGTGTGGAATAAATGGTGAAGGAACAGCCACAATCTCAGCTGTAAGAACAGCGTGTTCTTAGTCTTACCAGGACATTGTGGACAAGAAAGACCCACAATCTTCATGATTCACCTCTTAGGTAAAACCAGAATGGTTCATGGTGTCAAACTAGCAGGGGATGGAGATAACAAATGTCCCTGGGCTGCGGCAGAAGCCTGGGAGTCAAAGGCTTGGAAGAAAGAGCTGGCAAAGCCAGCCCAAGAGGCAGGCAGGCTTTTGGCTCAAGGCAAGAGGGAGCCTGTGCTGCCAGCACGGGAAGGGACTCCAGGCACAGGAGCTGGCCGGCGGCAGGAGCAGCTCCTGCTGTCACTGCCAGGGAAGGACTGGCAGCACGCAGGAGCAGCGGGCACACTGAAGACACCTGGAGCCGTATTCCCAGACATCCCGTTTTTTCCCACATCTGGATAGGAGTGATAAAACCAGGGACCCTTGGAGCTCCCTTTTCTAAGTACAGGAACCCCTTTAACCCCACCCATCCCACATCTACCCACCCCCACCCTCCCCTGTTCTCAGTCCCGGAACACCCAAAGCCCCTTCCCTGCTCTCCCAGCTCTCCCTGTGTCCCCTTTCCTTCCGCCGTGACCCCCCAGCCCCCAAATCTCCGTGTCCCCCCAGTTCTCCTCTCCCTGCGGTCCCTGCCCGTGGCGCTGGCGGAGCCCGGCCCGGGCTTCCCCCAGTTCCTGTCCATGGGCTCCCTGGATGGGATCCCCTTCCAGCGCCGCCAGCGCCAGCGGGGCCGGGCGGAGCCGCAGCTGCCGGGGATGGCGGCCGGAGCCCAGCCGGGATTTTGGGATGGCCAGAGCCGGCACAAGGAGCGGCACCGGCACGGGGCCACCAGGGAGCTGCAGATGCCGCAGGAGCGGCACAGCCAGAGCGGGGCTCAGCGCGGGGAGCCGGGCCTGGGGGATCTGTGGGGCTGCCACGGCACCTGTGGGGCTGCACTGGGGATCCGTGGGGCTGCGCCGGCATCTGGGGCGCTGGGATGTGCATCCCTGCGGATCCAAGGGGCTGGCATGAGCCTCTGTGGGTCTCCATCAGACTCTGGGGCTCCGTGGGGCTGCAATGGGGCTCCGTGGGGCTGGGACACGATCCCGTGGGTCTCCGTGGGTCCAATCCCTGCCCAGGTCTCCACACGCTGCAGGAGGTTTCCGGCTGTCACCTCCTGTCCCACGGGAGCGTCCGCGGATCCCATCGGCTCGGCTCCCAGGGGCGGGAATTCCTCTCCTTCCAGCCAGGGATCCAGGGGATTCGTGGCGGCCCACGGTGCTGCCCAGGTCACCAAGAGGCGCTGGGACCACGAGGAGTTCGAGGCTGAGGAATTCACAAATCCCTGGGGCACACCTGCCTGGAATGGCTCCGGAAATGTGTCAGATATGGGCGGGAGGCACTGGAGAATAAAGGGGAGGAGGGCAGAAATCCCATGGGAATGTGGGATTTGGAAATGTGGGATTTGGGAGGGCAAAATTTGGGAACATGGGAATTCCCATGGGACTACCAAGGATGGATCCCACCGCTGTCCATTTCCATGGGAATTCTGTAGATGGATCTCACTGCCATCCCATTCCCATGGAATTCCATGGGCAGATCTCATCCTTATCCCTCTGCCATGGAAGCTCCAATCCAGTTCCCCCCTAAACCCATCCCGGAGGTTGCCCTGTTCTTTGCCCTCCCTACTCCCACAAGACTCTTGGGGGTCCCCCATGACCCACCCAGCCCCCCCAAACTCCTCCTGGGTCCCCCCTCATCCCCCACGGGGATTCCTGGGAGTCCCCCCGTGTCCCCTCCCCCATGACTTTGTGGGTCCCCCCGACCTGTCTGTGCCCCTCCCCCGTTTCTGCCCCCCTGTGATGGGGGGGAGTGGGAGCCGAGTGCTGGTGCCCCCCTGCCTGCAGCAGATCCAGCGCTGAGGGGAGTTCAGGGGTCCCTGAGGCATTTGGGGTCCCCTGAGATTTGGGGTGACTCCCCGGGCCCCCAGGATCTCCCTGAACACGCTGACGCTGCCCCTGGGCAGTGAGAAGGTTCCAACCCAGCACAGGGTCCCAGCTCTGTCACCGGCATCTCCCAGGGACCCCCATACCTCCCCGGGATCCCAAAAACATCCCGAAAACTTAAAAGCGACATGATCAACCTTAAAAGAGGGTCGTGGGACTGCGGCCCCAGTAACATCATAAAATGGGGAGGAAAACCACCCCTGTAGTGGTGGGATCCCACCTGGATCCCCCCTGGATGGCTGGAGCCATCGCGCTGCTCCTGCACACTCCCAGGAGGATCCCAGTAGGATCCCAGTACAGCCCAGTCACTCCCACTCCTGGCATCCCCCCTCACCCCTCTCTGCATTCCAACCTGTCCCGGCTCCATCCCCGCTCGTCCCGCGGGCTGTGAGGGGTTCGGGAACTGTGGAGGAGGAGGAGGAAGGGAGGAAGAGGAGGAGCGGCAGCAGGAAGCGGGAGGAAGAAGAGCAGAAGAGGGACCGGGCGGCTCCAGCGCTCCCTGAACCCGCAGCCCCCCGGGACCATCGGCCCCGATCCCGCAGGTGCCCGGGGAGGGGGAGCTCGCCCCAAATATCCCGGGGAGTCCCTGGGTTTGGGGTTTTGGGGAGGATGTTTGCAGCTTGCAGGGCTCCAAAGCCGAGCCAATGTGCCTCTCAGGGGGACATGGGGGGTCTCCTGGGATTGCCGGGACCCCGTTGGGGGGTGCTGGGGCTGGAGGGGCGGGATGGCCGGGAAAGGGGTTCGGGGTCCCGGTGCCGGCAGTCGCTGCTCCCAGGATGAGCCCTGTTGTCCCCCCCGTGTGGTTCCAGTTCCCTCGGCAGTCCCAGTATGAGCCCAGTCACTCCCACTCATTGCCCATTATGATACAATTTGCCCCAGCAGGGTCCCAGTTGCTTCCACTTTCATCCAGTGCATTCCCAGTTCTCCTAGTTGCCCTTAGTATTCTCCCAGTCTCTCAGCAGGACCCCAGTCACTCACACTTACCTCCAGTGGCTCCCAGTGTGGTCCCAGTCACCACCTGCATGGTCTCAGCTACTCCCAGTATATCCCAGTTGCCGTTGTAGTCATTGCCAGGTACTCCCAGTTCCCTCAGCAAGGTTCATTTGCCCCCAGTTTTATCCCAGTCACTGCCAGTACATCCCAGTTGTCACCAGTATGCATCCTGTCATTCCCAGTTACTTCCAGTTCCTCTCAGTAGACTGTCAGCATGGCTCTAGTAGTTCCCAGTAACCCGCTGTTAGGGTCCCATCACACCCACTGTAATCCCAGTATGATAGTAGCCACTCCCAGTATGATCCCAGTCACAGTGTAATTACAGTCTGCCCCAGTCACTCCCAGTATGATGCCAGTGGCCCCCAGTGTGTTCCCAGTGTCTCCCTCTCAATGCCAGCATGATCCCAGTAGCCTCCAGTATGATCCTCATGGCTTCCAGTCTCTCCCAGTATATCCCAGTCACCCCCAGCATGCTCCCAGTCAGTCCCAGTTCCTCCCAGTTATTTTCTTCATGATTCCAGTTGCTCACAGCCACTTCCAGTCAATCCCAGTAGGAGTCCAATCACCCTCACTTGATCCTAGTCTCACTCAGCAGGGATCCAGCTGCTCCCACTGTGATGCAAATATGATGCCAGTTGCTGCCAGAACAGTTCCAGTTATGCCCAGTATGATCCCAGTTGTCACTAGCATAGTCCCAGTCCCTCTCAGCATGGTCCCAGTCACACCTAGTTATCCCAAGCATGGTCCCAGCTGTTCCCAGTGTGATTCCAGTCCCCCCAGTATGGTTACAGACACTCCCAGTATATCCCAGTTAGCTTAGTAAGGTTCTGGATACAGCAAAATGATCCCAGTCTTTCCCAGTTACTCCCAGTTGCCTCCAGCATGTTCCCAATTTCTATCAGTTGCCTTAAAGTACAGTCCCAGTTTCTCCCAGTATGAATCCAGTTTCCCCAGTTGTGGTCTCAGTCTCCTCAGCATGGTTCCAGGACCTCCCAGTTGCTCCCAAGGTGTCCACATTTTCCTCCCAACATGGGCCCAGTAGCTCCCAGTAAGCCCCAGTCAGGATCCTATTCACACCTGCTGTAATCCCAGTGCTCCAAGGATGATCCCAGTAGGAGCTAGTCACCGCCAGTATGGTTCCAGCCACAGCCAGCACCCTTCTTGTCACTCTCAGTCTGGTTCCACTAAGATCTCAGTCACTCTCATATATTCCCAGTACTATTACACTCACTCCCAGTATGATCCCAGTCTGGTTCCAGTAGGATCCCAGGATGACCCCAGCATGGGCACAGCTGCTCCCATTATCACCCAGCCTGGTTCCAGTTGCTCCCGTTTACCCTCCACTATGGTTTCAGTCAGTTCCATTATATCCCAGTTGCTCTGAGCATGTTCCCAGTCACTCCCAGTTGTTCTCAGTTTCATCGAGCCTGATCCCAGTTGCTCCAGTCATCTCCCAGTCACCCTCAGTGCAGTTCCAGTTGCTGCCACTATGGTCCAGTATGATTCCAGTCTCCCTCAGCATGGGACCAGCCTCTACCACGGTGATACCAGTAGGATTCCAGTTCCCCCAGCACGGTTCCAGTTGCTCCCTGTTCCTCCCAGCATGGTCCCAGTCATGCCCAGTTGCCCCCAGTGTAGACCCAGTAATTCCCACTCACTCCCAGTTTACCTCAGCATGGGGTCCCAGTTCTTCCCAGCATGGTCCCCATTGTTTCCAGTGTGTTTCCAGTCATCCCCAGTATGGTTACAGACACTCCCAGTATATTCCAGTTGCCCTCAGCATGTTTGTAGTCATTCCCAGACACTCCCAGAGATCCCAGTAAGGTGCTCCTAAGTTATGCCAGTAGGATCCAGGTCACGCCCAGTATATCCCAGTTGCCTCCAGCATGCATCCAGTCATTCCCAGTTTCCTCCAATTTTCTTACAGCATGATCCCAGTTTCTCTGTTGCTCCCAGTAGCCCAAAGTGTGATCCCACTTGCTCTCTTGACAACACCAGCATGAGCCCAGTAAGCTCCAGTATGATCCCAGTCACATGCCAGCACTCCTCCTGCACCAGCGCATTCACACAGAGGAGAGGCCCTTCCACTGCCCCGACTGCAGGAAGGGTTTCAAGCACAACAACCTCGTCACACACCGGCACATCCACACTGGGGAGAGGCCCTACGAGTGTCCCCAGTGTGGGAAGAGCTTCACTCACAGCTCCCACTTGACCAGACACCAAAGGAGGCACCTGTAAGGGAAGCCCTGCGAGTGTCCCGACTGTGGGAAGAGCTTTATGTGCATCTTCAACCTCATCCCCCATCAGAGGACCCACATTGGGAGGAGCCCTGGTGACCCACATTCACTGTGATCCACGCTGGGACATCACCTGTCCCTGTCCCTGCCCCTGGCAATGATGTGAGGTGGGATTGAAGAACATGAGAGTCTGGCCATGGCCCCGTCATTGTATTTGATCCCATCTCAGGTATTTTCAGGACATTTCAGGCAGAAACTGCCCCTTTCTGTCTGCCTGAGCTGCCTTTGGCCCTGGCAGTGGCGTTTGCTGCTGGTTCCGCGGCGCCTGAGCAGCCAGCGCGGCACAGGGCAGGTGGCCATGGCACAGCCCCCAGCAAGGGATCCCCTCTGCCTCTGGCCACTGACACCAGCCCTGAGCAAGGGGCCCAGGCAGTGGGCTCAGGCCACTGGCCATGGCCACAGCCCCTTGCCATGGCCCAGGGCAGCTTGGCATGATGATCCAGCCTCACTCCTGGCCCAGCCCAGGCCTGCAGTGCCCTTCCCCACAGCCTGTCTGCACAGAAGCACTTCCAGGGCTCTCTGCATTTCCCTTGCCCTCACTCTGGCCTCACTCACACACCTCCCAACAACCCACCTTGCAGCTGGGAGCTGCAAGGAGTTCAAAGGTTATCTGTTTTTCAGGAGCTGGTCTAATTCTGCCTTCAGCCAACTCTGGATTTGTGTTTATTGCAGAACTTCCTGTGTGTCTAAATCATTCCTTGCATGGTTCTGCCTTGGGGAAGGGCAACCTCCTTGGTGGCCCCTTGGCCTTGGCACACACTTGAGGAGGGTGTCTCTTTTCAGTCAGAAAACTCAAGAGTTTTAGATTGCATAAAATATTAATAAAGAAGAAAACCCCTCATTTCCTGAGTGCAACCAGTTCTCTGAGCAAAGCAGGTCCCAGGTGAGTGAGAGGAGACAGGATGGGGTTGGGGAATGGGGAGCAGGGTTGTCTACACCAGGTCAGATCTCCAGGCAGAGCTCCTCTGAGCAAGCCAGACCTCCTTAGGAGATACTTTGCATTTTCCACATCTGTAATGAAAAGTCAAGTAAAAGAAACCCTTGAAAATAGGAATACCTATTCCTGAGAAAGTCTTTGAAATATTTCTCCAGAAGAGTCTTTGAAATATTTCTCCATAAGACTACAATTAAGACTTCCTAATGAACAGCACTGGACCAGAGGGAATCAAGGCACAGCCATGGTTTATCAGGATTTTTTTGATTCTAATGAGCACCATGGTGCATTTGGTGCTTAGCTTTTGAACCTCAGAAGCTGAGAGGATATTGGACAAACATTTCCAGTAATCAAAGTCAGAGGAAAAACCCAAAGATCTGGAAGCATTAATGGGTCCCACTGAGGTCCATCCCCAACACAGGCTCCTCATGGAGTCCTTGGAGGAGAGAATTGGACTCCAGAATTGCACAAAAACTTCTCATAGACTCAGTGTGGGAAGGAAATTCCAAAGTACTTTAAACGCCTAGAGTATCTTGAAGGATTGATTAGCCCCACTTAGTATTTTTACTGGCTGAGAATCTCAAGAGACTCGTTAAAGAAGATAATTGGAGGCCATGATTCCATGAACTTCTTACATGCAGTGTAAAAATAAAAACAATGCTGCATTAACTTTGAGTAGCCTCAAGTATTAATGAGCTCAACTAGATGTTTTTACTGACTAGGAATCCCAAGGGACTTGTTAAAGTAGATAATAATCATGGCCCCATGATTTCAGAAACCTCTCACAGAGTCACTCTTAAAGAGGAAAAGACCTAGGTTCCTTTAAAATACCTGAAGTACCCTGAAGTATTAATGAGCCCCAGTAAGTGTTGTTACTGACAAAGCCTCTCAAGGGACTAATTAAAGCAGAGAATTGGAGGCCAGGATTGCAGAGACCACTCAGAGACTCCAAGGCAAAAGTAAAACCCAAAGTCCTTTGAAGAACCTGCAGACCCTGGGAGCATTAAGGAGCCCCCCAGGGCCATTCCTGACCAAGGCTCCCCAGGGACTCCTTCCAGCACATCCTTGAGGCCACTGCCATGGGAGGAGGATGCTGAGGGCAGGACAAGGGGCTGACAGTGCCCAGCCTTGCTGGGGCTGTGCCAGGAGGCCCCAGGGCCTCAGGACAAGGTGTCTGCTCACAGCCCTTGGTGGCACAGAGGCTGCTGTGCCCCAGGGCACCAAGACTGGCTTCTCTTTGTCCCCACCTGTCATCACTGCCTGCAGTTCTCTGCTCTGCCTGGGGCCTAGGGACACTTTCTCTGTCGTGTCCCTCAGTGGGACCCATTAAAACTTCAGGAAACTTTGGAGTTGGATTCTGACTTGCAGCTCTTTAGAGGTTTTTTAATCACCCTCTGAGGGACTGATGTTCAGTGCCTCAGCACAATCCCTGAGACGGTCATTAAAGTCCTTGTGCTGTGTCTGTGCTGCTGAGCTGGGCTGTGCTCCTGGCACAGAGGCAGCTCCTGGCAACCAAGAAGAGCTTAAAAACACATTTCTCTTGCTGAGCAGCTCTTCTCCCAGCCCAGCAGGGCTGGGGCACTGCCTGCAGCCAGCCCGGGCACAGCACACAGGCACAGAGAGCTTCAATCACTCAGGGCTGGGAAGGGTGATTGGAGAGAGTGGGAGAATCACTGCCAGCCCTTGGCACAGGAACCTCTGGCTGCAGGACAATGCAGCTGCAGCTCCTGCAGTGATCTCCTACAGCTGGAACATGCCAATGCCTACAGACTCTGTGAGTACATTCTCTGATTGTGTCTTGTGTGGAGCAGCCAGGGGTGCCCAGGGCTGTCCTGCAGAGCAGGGTCCTGCAGCCCAGGGCACTGTGCTGGGGCAGGGACTCTGCTGCCTGCCAGGGACAGCTCTCAGCCAGCCCTGGGGGCTGCTCCCAGCACTGGGGGACAAGATCTGGGTGGAAGGAGTCAGCTGGTAAGGCTTGGAAGTGTTCTCCTTCTGTTGTGAGGTTGCTGCATTGTTCAGGACTGCTCCCAGCACGACATTTCACTCCAGAACTATTCCAAGAAGAATATACATAGAGAGTAGCAAGGCAGGAGCTGCGTAAAAGGGAAAATCCTGCTTTTTTAATCCACTGCTCTGTGTAGACTGGATGGGAAATCGCATATAGATATTCATCCCTCAGTTCAGGTTAAGAAAAAAGAACCAAACAGTTTTGTCTCAGATCTTAATAAATCAGGCAGTGATAGAAATCAGCAGAGGGTCCATTGCAGGCAGCATCATTTTTGGCTTTTCCAGCCTCCTCGGGTTGTTGTGACATTGCCATCAGAGCCTGCAGAGCCAGAGCTGCCCCTGGGCAGTGCCTGAGCTGGGAGGGGTCTGCAGGGCAGAGCTGAGCCCCCAGGGCTGGGCTGGGCTCTGGCAGCACTGGCAGGGCCCAGCCCTGGGCACAGGGAAGCAGCTGCAGGCAGGGACAGCTCCAGGCAGCAGAGCCCTGGGCAGGCAGTGGGGGGAAAGTGCCACCAAGCTGTGCTGGGATATTGAAAGTCCTCTCCAAACTGAACTATTCCATGATTACTGTTTTTACAGATCCCCATGCCAAGACACTGCAAATGTCCAACAGCAGCTCCATCAGCCACTTCCTCCTGCTGGCACTGGCAGACAGGCGGCAGCTGCAGCTCCTGCACTTCTGCCTCTTCCTGGGCATCTCCCTGGCTGCCCTCCTGGGCAACGGCCTCGTCATCGCTGCCGTGGCCTGCGGCCACCACCTGCACAGCCCCATGTTCTTCTTCCTGCTCAACCTGGCCCTCAGCGACCTGGGCTGCATCTGCACCACTGTCCCCAAAGCCATGCACAATTCCCTCTGGGACACCAGGGACATTTCCTATGCAGGATGTGCTGCTCAGGTGTTTTTCTTTTCGTTCTTCATCTCAGCAGAGTTTTATCTCCTGACCATCATGTGCTACGACCGCTACGTGTCCATCTGCAAACCCCTGCACTACGGGACCCTCCTGGGCAGCAGAGCTTGTGCCCACATGGCAGCAGCTGTCTGGTCCAGTGCCTTTCTCAATGGTCTCACGCACACGGCCAGTACATTTTCCCTGTCCTTGTGCCATGGCAATGCCCTGGACCAGTTCTTCTGTGAAATTCCCCCAATCCTCAAGCTCTCCTGCTCCAAAACATACCTTAGGGAAGTTGGACTTCTTGTGTTTTCCCTCTGTTTTGCACTTGGTTGTTTTGTATTCATTGTTTTCTCCTATGTGCAGATCTTCAGGGCTGTGCTGAGGATCCCTTCTGAGCAGGGACGGCACAAAGCCTTTTCCACCTGCCTCCCTCACCTGGCTGTGGTCTTCGTGTCTGTCAGCACTGCAGTGTTTGCTCACCTGAAGCCCCCCTCCATCTCCTCCCCATCCCTGGATCTGGCCCTGTCAGTTCTGTACTCGGTGGTGCCTCCAGCCCTGAACCCCCTCATCTACAGCCTGAGGAACCAGGAGCTCAAGGCTGCAGTGTGGACACTGATCACTGAATGGTGTCCGGAACATTAAACTGCTGACCAGGTTTTGCAAATCACTTGTAATAAAAGTCATCTTTGATACTTCTTGTTGGTCTGGTTGTGGTTTTTTTTCTGTGGTTATATTTTTAGTCTTGTTTCAAAACAAATGTCTTTGTTTGTGCCTGCTTTGGTTTAGGGTAAATTTTCTAGGAATTTTTTTCATGGGTTTTTTTTGGGGGAGAAAACTATTTTTTTTTTTTCACTTGGTCTGGGAAAAGAATTGTTTTGGTGAAAATTAGAGAAAACTACTTATTTGACAAACAAAATATTTACAAATATAAGGAATTAATAGTATGAAATTAAATATTAAAATTTTTTGCTGTTTTGAAAAGAGAAGGTGAAACTGAGAGGTTTTACCAGAAGTTAGTTTAGGTTTTTTAGTTTTTTTGTCACTGGAAAATATTTAATTTCAGGCCCGGTGGTCCACAAGTGTATGATTTGGTGGGGTTTTTTTGTTTTGTAGTTTAGATAAGATTTAAATATTTTAAGAAAAAGGTAAAAAAAAACTAATCCAGGAACTTTTTTGTTTTACTTAGCTAGATTGATTAAAAGGAAAGATCCCTATTTTCTTTTGCTGTTGTTTTTGCATTTGATGAACATACATAGTTTTGAGGAAGAAGAAAAAAACAAAAAATGCTGAGGAGTGTATACTGTTTTTTAAAACAAACTACGTCGTGGTTTTTTTTTTTTTTTTTTTTTTTGTGGTTTTTTGGGGGTTTTTTTGGTTGTTTTGTTTTGGTTTGGTTTGGTTTTGTTTTGTTTTGTTTTTTTTCCCCACAATATATGGTACATACAGAACAGATGACTGGGGATGCAAATATTAGAGTCACTTTAGGACATTCTACTCTTTATTATGTTATTGCTAACTTACTAAAACTGATTGAATTCTAACTTTAGAAACACAGACATTATATATGCCTATATCTATAAAAATACAATATATAGATAATGGTAGAGACATTCAATAAAAAATATATTTACAAATGGTTTCTACTGAACAATCTGATTTTTTGAGGTACACGGGGTGGATTTTTGCATTATGTATAATGTATAATTTGGTTTCTGTTTTGTGTTTATTTATGGGTGGTATTTTTGCTTTGAGGACTTGAGTCACCATAAGATTATTGAGTTAGGAATAACTTTTTTTGTTGCTAATTTAGATTTGGTTTTGATACTTTTATTTTTATAGTTTGATTTATTTGTTTTTTGCTTTGGTGCTTTTTATTAGCTTTATTTTTGGGGATATGGGTATTTATATGGTGGACTTTTATAGGAATTTTTTATTTTGGTAGCATTTTTTTATTTATTTATTAGCAGTTAAGATGAGGGGGGTTTGTGCTGATAATGGTGGTTTATTACTTTTTAAAATATTTTTGTAGAGTATTAGCTACACTTGATGAATTAGAGTAGAGGCACAGCTTTGGCTACTTTTTTTTAAGGTTTAGGGTAAATTAAACAGCTTTGAGCTTAGTAAGTTGGCTTTTTTTTTTTTTAGTAGTATTTGCAATTTTTTGTGTGGGATTTTCTAAGGCTTTTTTTACTTTTGGTTTATTTTTATGATGCGACGGGAATTGTCAGTGAAAAGAGTAATTTGTGGTTTTTTGCTGATAGTTGGTGGTACAGAGGAGTTTTTTTAATACATAATATTTGGGTTTGGTTTTTTTAATTTATGAGACTAAAGTTTTTACGTTTAGGTTAATTTGTAATTATTTTTAAAATTTCAGGGTGATTTAGTTTTTTTAATACAGGTGCGCTGTGTGATGAGAGTAATTTATTTACTTTATGTGGCACTGGTGGTATGGTGGGTAGAGGGAACTTTTGCTTTAAATATTTACTTTAGCACTGGTAGTTGGGGTGCTAGGAGGAATTGTGCTTTAGTGTTTATTCTTTTTGAAGCAGTTTGGATGTTTTTATAGGCTGCTAAAATTTCCCTCCCTGTTGGATACTGGTTGGGTTTAGACTTTTTGTAGTTTTGACTTCAGAATTTTAGTGGCTGGCTTTGAGCCTCCCCAGGCATTTTTTGTTCGAAGGTCTTAGGGCAGACTCTGGCTCCCGGCTGTGGAGTAGAGTATGTTTTTTACATTTGGGTTTGTTTTGATTGGGCTAAGGGCTGTGGTGTGAGCAATTTTTTGTTTGATTTGGGCAAAGGTGTGTTGCTGTTAAGGGTTTTATTGGAAAGTGGGTTTTTTGTGGGTAACCAGGTAGAGAGGATTTACAATTTGGTTGT